>JAKKZK010001992.1:0-10731 GCA_037577455.1 Pangasius macronema | reverse complement strand
ACACACACACACACACACACACACACACACACACACACACACACACACACACACACACACACACACACACATATACTGAGACTGTCTGCTGAGTTAAAGTGCATGACTGTAGGATTTAATGTCTGGAAAATGAAGCCTCACAACTGTTCTTTCTCTGACTTTTAAAGAGTATCATTTGGCATTGATTATCACTGTAGCTCCATAGTAAAAGAATTTCCAAGATGACATTATGACCACAGGACAGATTTTATCTGAAGAACAACAAAGCAAATATGTTCCACCAATTTATCCTAGAGCTTATTATTCATGAACTCTCCACTCAATACTAACATTATATACAAGTATTTTTGTTACTGTATTATAAATTAACTGTTTTCCTTTCAAGTGGCCAGTCAGATATGGTATCTCTGATAACTATAACAACCTTGATCCTAGTTGAGAGTAATCTCCATCACCGTCACATGATTTAAAAACAAAAAAAGGAGCAGGCATAGGTAGTCATACCTAGACCCAACTTTGAGAACCATAGATATAAGGATACATGTTAAGGAAAATGTTACGGTAATGCCGTGGCACTTGTTGCCTTGTTTTTGATATTTTGGTATTTCATTTTCCTGAGATACAGCTCTGTGCATACATAACCTGATTACAGAGTCAGGAACAGCTGAAATAACTGCTATTTTAGTCAGGTTATTAGTGAGACAGGATGCACGTGCTTGTGATCTAATTAAGGGGCGGAACAAGCTTTTGTTCTCTGGAGCTGCCCCACTTTTGCATCAGTCATTTACAGTACATAGCCTAAAGTCAGTCATCAGTCATGGACAAAATCATGAGTAATAAAAGATGTATTTATTCAAATTTTTTCATTAATCAACAAAGGATACTAAATTTGCTGTGCCCAGCACCATCACAGTCAGCCCCACCACCACCATCACCACCACCACCAGCAACAACAACAATAATAAAGGATTCTTGTGTTCCTTAGAAACAGTTGAATGTTGGATAAAAGATTGACAAACACACACACACATCTAATTAATGCTATGCTAAAAAACAAGTTTTTGTAAGTAAGTAAGTAAACAAACAAACAAACAAACAAATAAATAAATAAAGCCCTCACAGCTGTCACATATTCCTGTTTGGTCTCCACCAAGATATGAGAACATACGCGCACACACATTAATTTGTTTCGTCAAATACGATATGCATGTCTCTGTGAGCTGTTGATGGTGGATGAGGTGCCTGCTGAGAGAGCAGAGAAGCCTCAGGGCTTCTTCTTAAATCTCTGCTAAACACAGATGTTCATCAAATTCATTGCCTCACATGCCTCTAGGGCTCAGGTCAGACTGATAAGAGGCTGATGTACCTAAAGTGTATGATTTTGACAGCTGAACATTTTATCATATGAATGTCATGTTAGTAGCTGTATTTGTTTTTCTGTGTGGCTTAACAATTACAATATATAATTCTATCCATAGTTAATATTTTACATCTGTGAAATTTGGTGTATCTAAAAAGTTCACATCTCCACTGCTTGAAACACTAATAATAGTATGATGAGAATAATGATATTGCACTCACTTTGCAAGCACAATAATGATAAGAGGAAGTATGAGTGATAATGATAATGTGCTGCTGTTGTATACTCAACTCTTTTAGAAAAAAACAAACAAACATGTTTTCACTGTTTTACCCAGATTTAAGTGGTTTGTCCTTGAGCTGCATAAGAGACGTGAGTTCTGTAGCTTCACGTCTGTAATATTTTATGTTCTTGTTAATTTGTTAATCTCCCAGCTTTTCCCATAAAATAATAAGCTCCTCTCTCCATCTTGTTTCTTTTCTGAATTTATCTCTCTTTTGCTTAACCTCTGTCTAGCAGCATATACTGGTGTATTTAAAGGAGCTGCTAAGTGTGTGTGTGTGTGTGTGTGTGTGTTCTCAAACATGGTCGTGACACTTTAATACCCACTCGTTCCCTCTCCAGGTTTATTCTGTTGACTATGATGCAGGGGTGGATGGGAGCGACTTGTGAAATATGCATGAAGCCTTATTTGAACTGACTTCTCAAAGTTTGTTTACTTCAAGGAATGAAAAGTATTTTTTTTTAATACCACAACCACTAACAACACCAACAACAATACTAACACCACCATCACCACCACCAACAGCAACATCAGTATTTAAGGTATTATATCAAAGATTATGCATTTTATATAGGCCATATAGGGCTGTGGCATGGTTCAGAGGTATTTTGTTTATTTTCCGCTGAAAGAAAACATTAAAATGTACATAGAGTTTACACAAGAAGAAAAAGATAACACCATTATTTGTAAGAAACCAGTGATTAAAAAGACCAAAGCTGATCCTATTGACAGTGCTTTCAGAGTGAATGATGATGCAGAACGTATTGGGTATCTAGCAGTTTTCTGTCTCTGAGATTTTTTGCAGCTATTCTGACTGCTACACAGTGATATTAGATAAACCTTGGTCGTAGAGATAACACAGAAAAGTTTTGATACATTATTTAAAAAATGCTATCTAACAAAAAAGAATCTTGGGAATTAAATTAGGTGTGCAGGCATTTGGCCACTGGACATCTTCATCTGAAAATGGTTAAAACTCAAAACTAAAAAAGAAAAAAAATGACAGAGAAAAAAAAAGATTAAATAAGCCTACAACAAAGTATCATATCTCACATTTAATAATTTTAATGGTTTTGAAATTTTACAGTGATTAAAAATGCTGTCTATTGTTCCCTCTCCGGGCCGATCCACGCAGACATGTTCAAACAGATTGAGAAGCAGATCAACAGTGAAAGTGTTGGCAGTGTGGACGCATGTCACGGTTTCTATAAGAAACATTAGACAAGCAATTTGTATTAACTGGTCATGCCAAGTATCAAAGGAGGTTCAACACCCAGGGACTCCACTACAAAGTGTTCTGCAAGGAAGAGTCTGTGAAAACTCATTAAAGAAGAACAGAAAGGCCCCTAGCTGGCTACAAAAAAGCATTTGCAAGCTGTGATGACTGACAATGGGGTGTTACTAAGTACAGACAAAGTTAACTAGCTAAAGAAAATGGTTGTGTTTGCATCTTCATTTCGGCAGGGGTGCATAACTTTTGCATACAGAACACATATAAACTCTTAATATTCAATTTAGCACCCTTAACAGTTCTTTAGTTTGCTCCTTTGAATAAGCATTTAATGTAGGTTCCATGTTGAACCGTACAACAGAGGGTTTTCAAATAAGCATCCAAAGAGTCCTTAAGGTTCCTGTTTTTCTAAGAGTGTGTTGTGATATTAGCGTAGGTTTAGGTCCAGGTCCTGATCCATTTCATACGTATTTAACTGTTTATTTTCTTTTTCATATGTAATACTGGTTCGGTACCACATGGTTAAAGTTAGTGTTTCTAAGTGTTTCTAAGTGAAGTGACATGTGGCCAAGTATAGTGTGCTCTGCATTTAACCCATCCAAGTGCACACACACACACACACACCGTGACCACACCCGCAGCAGTGGGCAGCCTTTTTAGCTGCAGCACCCAGGGAGCAGTTGGGGGATCGGTGCCTTGCTCAAGGGTCTCACCTCGGTCGTGGTATTGAGGGTGGAAGAGAACACTGGTCATTCACTCCCCCCACCTACAATCCCTGCTGGAACCGAGACTCGAACCCACAACCTCCGGGTTACAAGTCCGACTCTAACCATTAGGCCACAACTGCTTAGGTGTTATAATGTGGTGCTATGTGTTTAAGATCATTACAGATCATTGGTTATACATCGGTACAGATCATTGGTTCTGTAGCTCCTGTAGCCTCCTCCATCATGCCCCTAAGACACTATATTAAACATCCCTCAGTGGAGAGGAGAGTCTTTTAATCCTGTCTCTTTGATGCCCAGTTTCTGCACTGAACAGCCAGTAGCCATTAGTGCAGCTAAAAGAGCTCTCTGGTTTTGTACTGATTTAGTTACTATAGTCTGGTTCCTGTGCTGATAGATGCATGAGACGTGGTAGTTCCTCTGCCTGTCCTGTTCTGTCTCCCCCAAACACAATAGAACCGCAGAATGAGCAAATGACATTCAGAGCAGAACAAAAGCTTCTTTATTGGAAAATTCAGCATGGCTTCTCATTTGTACAGTCCTTGCTAAATTGAATAGACAGAAAAGAAAAGATTAATTGTATTGTGGCAAGCAGAGCAGAATTATGAAGGACAGTGAAGGTTAAATGTGGTTCATGTGCTTGCTAGTTTCTTCTCTAGTCTCAAGGGTTTCTGCTTCCGAAATGTAGCATTAAATAAGTGATTCAGAAGGCATACAGTGGTTTCTGTTACACGCAGCCAAAGTTAAATCCACCACCTAAGGTATAAATAGCCTTTCTGACTTTTTTATATAGCCAGTCACAGGACATCTGGAGGTGTGGCAATGACCGAGAACATACCAATAATCGATTTTAACAGGCCGCTACACTGTGTGATTCCCATCTTGGCATTTTTTTAAATAAGATCAGAACTCATGAGCTTAATTGTTAAACCCTGCTTATGCACATATTCATATAGGTATGTAGTGGTGTTTCTTGTTACATTTTCACACAATGTTTGTGTATGTGAGTGTGTAGAGTTTGCCTTGCCCCCAAGTGTTATGTTGAATACCCAGACCTCAAAAGTCCTGATGTCGCATCACAAATTCCCACACACTTTATACTTTGGGAACAGCAGAGCTTCATTAAAAGGAACTTCATCTTCAGTAAGTGCTCTAACCTGGTCAGGGTTACAGTGGATCCCAGGAACATCAGCAACTCCACACAGTGTCACATTGCCACACCTGAATTACACTTTTTGTGGAAATTAACCTATTGTAGTGTGTGTGTGTGTGTGTGTGTGTGTGTGTGTGTGCATGCCTGTAGAGAAGAGAACAGAATAACCATGCAGAAAACGTTGAAGAGACACTTGGCATGTGCATTCATTTTGCTGAATGATAAAGGTCTAAAATATCAATATTATGTAATTAATATCCATGTTAAGCTAGTTTGTTATTTGTTTCACCATCTCTGTTTCTCCAAAGCAGCACTACAGAAATGAAGACATCGCTTAAGTAATCCCCCACCCCCCCGGCCCCCATCTCGATAGCAGAACAGATGGTCTTGTCACTCTGATACGTGCCCATAGATAGACATCCACCTGGACTCGGGTGTCCTCACTGAGACACTTTGTTCACTGAAGAAAAGATCAGGCTTAGAGCCATGCAGAACCACAGTCTTGCCTTGAGCCAAGAGAATTCACTAGACGTAATAAACTACGGGCCATTCCTCATACATTTGATTGAATTATACCCTCATGGTTAACAGATTTCACTGAATCACTGCTTTTCAGTAGTGTCCTTTCAGATACACTATATTTCATGTAAGAAAACTTTGTCCTAGGTTCTTCATTCTGCATGTGGAAAAGACTGGCTCCTGCAGTCTGTCATTATTTCCAATCTGTGGTCTGCATTTGGCCGATGGAGAAGCCATTCTTGGACAAGAATAGACAAAATGGCATTCGGTTCCTATTAACCATAGATGGCATAATCCCCAACTTCTAAGCCATGTGACAACACAGGCACTTGTAGAAGCTCACATTAAAATTACTAGCAAAATGCAAACATAATACCGAATGCAATAAATTGAACCAGGTTTTAGGCACAAAATATTTCTGTCATCTAAGTTTTTAGACTATAAGCAAAGTAAAAAGTGCTGTAGTCAAAATGCAGTCCTACTGCACTCATGTACAACAGCAGAGAAAACCATTAACTGGTTCTGTAAACGTGTGTGATGTAATTTAACATATAGGGTCGAACCTGTGAGTGTTATTCCTTCTGCTAATGCACACAGGAGGCTTTTTTGGTAAGCAAAACAGTTTTTATGCTACAGTTACAGTGATTATTGTTGATGTTACCTGTAGTATAACCCTGGGCATGTTGGGTAGAAAGCATAACATGCTAGTTTTTCAACATTTTTGCAAAGGCTGTCTTCTGTATTTTGCCTTCTATGAAGATTATAAGGAATATGAATATATTAAGTCTTTTATTAGCATACATTTTACAGTCATCAAATGATGTACCTTTAATCTTAATTGCTTTAATTACTCAACTCATTTGCTAGTTATTTTCAGAAAGTCAGAAAATAAGTGGTTGATATTTGGTAAAGCAGCAGTATAGCAGTGTGCTAAAGCGACAAGCATTAAACACAGTGTGTACCATTAGATGGAGTTTATTAATTGACAATAAATATATAGTAGCTCCGAAGGGGCATACAAAACGTACAGACTAAAACAAATCACAAAAATTTGTCATTTTCACAAGGTTTTTTTCTGAAAGTGCTCACCATCACGTACATACCACTTACTTGTTTTCTTATGAAAACAACACATTTTCATGCACATACGACATACTTTTTCTGTTTTCACAAAGACAAAGGTGTACTTTTTTAGGTAAGTACTGTGTGCACACCAATTACTTTCTTGTGCGCACCACATATTATCACATATGCACCACTTTTTTTTTATGTTTTCTTTCAGAAAATAAAAATCTTGACATGAGATGACATGACAAGGTGTAATTTTTGTTAGGTGATTATCATGTACACGCTACTTTCTTGTTTTCTTTCAGAAAACAAATCTTGTGAAAATGACAAATTTTTCCATGCACGCAAGGTAATTATTGGAAAGTGGAAATGTAAATATTTGGAAGTAAGGCATGCATATTATTTCTACAAAATCTCATAAAAAAGTTCCCATATAAGAAATTTAAAATAATCCTTCCTTCCTTTATTGCAGAGGATAATTATTCCAATTTGTTAAATGCCTACAGTGCATAAGGAATAAAAAACAATGGGGTGAGCTGTTACGGGAAAATAGTCAGTGATGGGGTGATGTGTTGCGTCCCAATGCAAAGCAGTGTTATTGTGACTACCACCAAGTTGATTATTTTCCTATAACAGCACTTTCTGAAGATGTATTGCTCTTATACCACAAAGATTAAATTTTTTTTTGAATGAAACAAGAATGATGCTTTTTTTATATCTGCCTATATTTACAGTCAGGTTCATAAATATTCATAACAAGTGGGAGGTACATATGCAAACTGCTGTAATTCCTACACCGTTCACCTGATTTGGATGTAAATCCCCTCAAATTAAAGCTGACAGTCNCCATTGTGGTGGTGTATAGAGCCAAAAATGTTAGAATTGTGTCGATGTCCCAATATTTATGGACCTGACTGTACATTATAATAAATTTTGCTCACCAGCCACTCCCTTCTCTCTGTCTCCCAAAGTTAGAAAACAAGAAACAGCTTTACCCCAAAGCACTGAAGTGGAGTATCCATCCATAAATGCTAAATAAACATTCTCTTTTAAGAAAGCTTCACAAAATAGTTTACTATTAGGTTTAGATTATGTGAGTATCTGCTATACAAGTGGCTTTGAGTTAGTTAGTATAGAAGTGATAATTTATTAGAATGAGCGCATTATTATAAACCTGGGATTTGCCTTGCAGGCGGAAAGAGAAATGTAGGTTAAGCAATTTAGCTCAACCTACATTTCTTTATGTTATTTTAAGTAATATATGTCACAGATATAGATAAAGTTATTTTACAACAATAGATTGTACTTAGCTTATGAACACCATTAGTGAAATAAAATCTACAAGGTATCTGAAAAGTCAGGAACCAATGGGAGTTAAACAACATGTACTTAATTTTGTATTTATTACTTATAATATATGCTCTACATGTTCACCTTTGCACTCTATTAATTTTCCCAGCTTCCCTATATGTTTTTGGGGCTTTTTTTGGTTCCTGCCTTTTATCCAGACACCCTGTATTTCCATTTACAAACTCCACTCTAAATGTCCGTTTTCGGTGACCCTGTGCCCACTGTACATATGCTCAGATTTATGTTCTTGGCCAAAAGCAGTGGAACTCGGTGTGGTCTTCTGCTGTTGGAGCCCATCCACCTCAAGATTCAGCATGTTGTGTGTCCTGAGATGCTTTTCTGCTTACCACAATGGTAAAGAGTGCTTATTTGAGTCATCATATTCTTTCTGTCAGCTCAAACCAGCCGGGTCATTCTCCTCTGACCTTTCTCATCACCCTCAGTACTCCTGTGCAAGCTCAAGAGACTGTTGTGTGTTAAAAGATCAGCAGTTTCTGAAATATTCAAACCAGCCCATCTGGCACCAACAACCATGCCAGATCACACTGAGATCACATTTTTTCCCCGTTCTGTTGCTTGACGTGAACATTAACTGAAGCTCTTGACACTGCTGACATGTGATTGGCTGAATGAGCTAAAGGAATTATTCTAGTCCATAGCTGAGAACACCTCAAGCATACATTATATCAACTGAATACCTCTTCCAGATCATCCTGATTTCCTAAAATAAGTTAATGAATTTGTAGAATGAAGCTTCATTTTTGTAATTAGCATCAGCTAAATTGAATCCAGTCCAGTAAATATCTTAAATATATATTTTCTAGAATTTTTTATGAAATCAGAACACTTGTGGCATTAAACATGTCTGTCTAGTAGACCCATCTATCTAAATGATGATTACATGAAGACCTTTGATACAGTAATTATTAGCTTTTTTGCCTAATTTCTTCAACATCTGTGGACTGTTTTATGGAATGAGGAGTCAAATATAGATGTAAGTCTTTGTGTGCAAGTTCATTGCTGTGCCTTGAGCTTAAGTTTCAGACAGATTATTTATCTTTTTTTCATGTCTCCACACAGCACAATTGTGTGTTTGCGTGTGTGTGTGTATGTGTGTGTGTGTGTGTGTGTGTATGAACAATAGCACTGCTCTTCACGGGGAACAGTGCATCGCAGATCCAAATCATATCGATATCCCAAAATGGCTGCAGTGATCACTTCACTACAAGGAACAGAACTACTTGTGTGTGTGTGTGTGTGTGTGTGTGTGTGTGTGTGTGTGTGTATATGCAGTCAAGCATTTGGACAGTGACACAGTTTTTGTAATTTTGCTTCTGTACACCACTATAATGGACTGAAGCAATCAAAATGTGATTGAAATGTAGATTTTCTGCTTTAATTCAAGGGGGTTAACAAAAAAAATTGCATTAACCATTTAGGAATTACAGACATTTTCTCAGGCTCCAAAGTAATTGGACAATCGACTGATAAGCAGTTTAATAACCAGGGGTGGCCTGTTTCCTCCTTATTTCATGACAAATTAAGGAGATAAAAGGTCTGGAGTTGATTCCATGCATTGAATTTGCATTTGGTAACTTTTCTTGGGAACTCCCAATATGTGATGTTGATGCAAAATGAAGGAGGTCATCATTAGGATGAAAAAACAAAACACCTATTGGAAAGACAGCAGAAACCTTAGGAGTTGCCAAATCAATAATTTGGTACATTCTTAAAAAGAAGTAATACTCTGCAGAGCACAGCAACACCAAAACGTCTGCAACACTATGGAAGACAGCTAAAGTGTATGATTGCAATATTCTTTCTTTGGTGAAGAAAACCTCCTTCATAACATCTAGCCAATTCAAGAACACTCTGCAGGAAGTAGGAGTATCATTCAAGAGACACCTTCATGAATGTAAATACAGATGGTTTACAGCAAGATGCAAACCAGTGGTAACACTCAAGAACAGAAAGGCCAGATTAGACTTTGCTATAAAAAAATACAAAAATAAAAACATCTAAAAATAAACATTACCAGTTCTGATGGAAGGTTAACTTGTACCAGAATGATAGGAAGAGAAGAGTATGGAGAAGGAAAGGAAGGGCCAAAGTATACCACATTATGTGTCAAACCGTGACCATGTGACATACCACAAAAGCAACTCAAGACTTTTTGAAGGCAAAGAAATGGAATATTCTTCAAAGGCCAAATTAGTCCCCTGATCTCAACCCAGTAGACTGAAGGCAGAAAGACCCACAAACAGGCAGCAACTGAAGGCAGCTACAAGAAAGCATCTCCATGGAGGAAACTCAGAATTTGATGATGTCCATGGGTTCCAGACTTCAGGCAGTTATTGACTCCAAAGGAGTTGCATCAAAGTATTATAAATAATCTTAATATTTATGATTGTTAGGTTGTCCAATTATATTTGAGCTTGTATAAATGGAGAGACTCTGAAAAAAATGGCTGTAATTCCTAAATGCTTAATGCAATTAGTTAAACCCCTTGAATTAAAGCTAAAAGTCTCACACATCTTGATTGCTTAATTTCAAATGCACTGTAGTGGGGTACAGAGGCAAAACCATGAAAATTGTGTCACTGTCCAAATACTTATGGACCTGACTGTATGTGTGTGTTGATTATCTCAAGTCAACTCAAGTCAAGTCATGTGGACTTTATTGTCATTTCAGCCATATACAAGTACATAGTGAAACGAAACAATATTTTTCCAGGACCAAGGTGCTACATAAGACAAACATAGAACTACAGGGACTACATAAATTATACATTATACATAAAGTGCACAAGTGCAAACATGTGTAAACCATATGCATAGAGGATGGAGGATTCTCAGTTGTGTGTGTGTGCTCCTTCAGTCCAGTTCTAGGTATTGAGGAGTCTGATGGCATGAGGGAAGAAACTGTTGCACAGTCTGGTCTTGAGGGCCCAAATGCTTCAGTACCATTTACCAGATGGCAGGAGGGTAAAGAGTGTGTGAGAGGGGTGTGTGGGGTCATCCACAATGCTGGTGGCTTTGCGGA
>JAKKZK010001693.1:0-11743 GCA_037577455.1 Pangasius macronema | reverse complement strand
TATTGAACCCTATGGGTTAGGAATGGGATGGCGCTTAAGTTCATATGTGAGTCAAGGCAGGTGACCCAATACTTTTGGTAATATAGTGTATATGCATAAACATGCATGCATAGCTGTTTTTTTTTTTTTTTTTTTAAACCTATGCTATGGTCCTAAAGGTTGAGGTTTGTTTTATGGCTGTTTTTCTCAGTAGGTGATTAATTTGAACTTGCCTCTGAAGAAATGGAAAGAAGCTGCTATAGCATGATTGTCTCCTATGGGTACGTATGTGCATAATTTGGAAAACTCTGTCTACATAACGTAACATGTATAAACAGCAGTAGAAGTAGAGTATAGCAGGCCATGAGGACACTGTGTGTATCTGGGGTGAATGGGAGTGTGGGTGGGTGGGTAGCTGAGTTTAGCATTAAAAAATTATCGCAATATTTATTGGAAAGAGTGCCCTTCACTTGTCCCTCCTGGATGCACTTTACACAATTAGTATAGCTCGTTATTTTATATTTATAAAGAAATTGTAAGTGTGCAGTTGTGTTTGAGCATTAAAGAGACTGAGAATTAAACTGGAGGCCAGAACGACAGATGAAGCAGTTAAAACACACAAAGATACAGTGTACTGTATAGATACAGTATATATTTAAATAAGGCACCTCATGGTGTTTCCCCTATAGTAAAAACGCATCATGTGTTTCTCAGTTATTTTGTCACAAGTGGAATTTAAGTAAACGCCCACAGTAAATGCCACACTGGAAAAAAACTGTTTTATCTGCTGTAAAATCTAAAAGGCTTTCACCAGTGTGATGTATGTAGCACTTTGTTTAAAGCAGTGTTTTACATAGAGCCAATTGCAGAAACCGGTAATAAAATATGATATGATGTATAACTGTAGTATACTTCAGTCAGATTAGTGAATGTAGTAATAGTTAATCTTATACAACTTTTTATTTGTTGGTGCCACACAGGCTGCTTTAAGTATTTCAGACACTGCTGATTTTCACATACAACAGTTTATACAGAAGAGTGCATAAACCAAAAATAAATAAATATATAAAAAGTGTGTGGTAGTACTGCCAAGGGAAACACACAGTGTTTTAGTGTTTTAGCCCAACGTTTTAAAGTTGCTGTAAGGGAAAGTGTGTGTGATTCTGTTTTATTTCATTTTTCTGCAGAAACTTACTCAGCTTGATCTTCACATTTCTGATAGACAGAGGTAAGAACTTAAGACACTTTCATACACCAGGTGAAGTGCATTTTCTGAGGTGTGCAAAATATATACTTACTCTGTATCACGCTGTGACTGAATCTTTTTTCTTTTGCTTTTTACTAAAGTGTCAGTGCAGAGCGTCACAGTTGAAGCTGTTATAGGAGACTCTGTGATCTTGGCGTGTTCAACAGGCCGCTATGAACAGGATGTGTTCTGGCGACACAGTAACACTAAGTCAGTGTGTGACATCATCGAAGGTAAAGAGAATTTTCATGACCAGGATCCTGGGTTCAGGGGCAGAGTTAAAGGTTTTCCATCGGAGTTCACAAAAGGGAATTACTCCATCAAACTGAGTGACGTGAAACCCAGTGATAGAGGAACTTACACCTGCCAGATTCCTTACTCCAGTCCTCTCCATGTAGAGCTGAAGATTACAGGTGTGTGTTGGGTATTTATTTTGTACCTGATTTTAGTTTACTTGGTGAAATTAATGTTTTCTTTTCACTGTTTTTAAATTGTTTTTCCATTTCCTCTCAGCCAATTCAAAATATGTCAGATTTAGGATATCAGGAGCAAAATCTACCTAAAATGTGTTGCTTTCTCGTCCAAGTTGTTCGTTATAAATTCAAAATCCCTTTAAAATAGTACAGAGTCACCACGTGGAGATGATGCACACACCCAAGTAAACGTTAAACACACCTGAATCACAGAATTTCTGTTGTTTGTTTTTTTCCCCACAGAGTATTCAAGGAGTTTTCCACAGCACCAATTTGTGCAAACAAGTGAAGGAGTCAGAAGACAATCTGACAAGCTTTTGTGCTTCTCTGCAGCTCTGCTGGGACTGACTGTATGGTTTTGTTGTAGTCTTTATGATTTTTGACTACTTGAACACCAGGAACGCTACATCCACAAACTGTATTTTTGCAAACAAAATAGAAAATAAAATAATAGTTTACACCAATCATCCTGTTCAAAAGTTTATAGGCTCTTAATGTGATGTGTTGCCTTCTTGAGGATCAGTGAATGTAAAAAGATAGAGTTCAACATCAGCATAATTTTGTAGGAACTCAGAGACCATCAAACTGAAGAAACTGACTGTCTCTCCAACCACACACAGGACAAAGACATTCCTTTCTACCAACAGTCCGAAGATGGCTCCAGCCTGTCTAAGCTATACGACAGGTCGTAAAACATTAAGAGATAAAACTGGAATGGAGCTGGGACCAACACAGAGAATGAATGTGCATGTTTGTGTGTTTGTGTTAGATTCGTTTCTGTGTTTAGAATAGTAAAGTCTTGTCTGATTTTAAAGGCCAGTGTCTTGTGTCTCTGTGCTTCAAATTTATTGTCTTAAACTGCCGATCTCGTTACTGTGCTCTTAATATAGTGTTTCACTATATTTAGGATATTATTGCCTTTGGCCATTTCAACTTATTGCTGGACGAATAGTTGATCAGCTATTAAAATATCAAGTTTACCAATTTCCCCTTCTGAGCTGATCTGCTAAACTCCTGCATATAATGGTGGAGAATACATAAAATTAACCTAAACAGCTAATTTTCCCTACAATTTCATTCATTAATTAAACATATAGTATACTTTATTCTGTTTCTGTCGTCTCCAGCAGTGATGCTCTAAAGAGTGCATTTAAAAAATGAAGCATCTGATTCAGAAAAATATACCGATCAGCCATAACATTTAAATCCACCTGCCTAATATTGTGTTAGTCCCCCTTTTGCTGCCAAAACAGCTCTAACCCATCGAGGCATGGACTCCACGAGACCTCTGAAGGTGTGCTGTGGTATCTGGCACAGAGACATTAGCAGCAGATTCTTTAAGTCCTGTAGGTTGGGAGGTGGGGCCTCCATGGATCAGACTTGATGGCCATCACACCCAACAGATGTTCGATTGGATCGAGATCTGGGGAAGTTAGAGGTCAAGTCAACACCTTGAACTCTTTGTCATGTTCCTCGAACCATTCCTGAACAATTTTTGCAGTGTGGCAGGGCGCATTATCCTGCCGAAAGAGGTCACTTCCATTAGGGAATACCGTTGCCATGAAGGGGTGTACCTGGT
Organism: Pangasius macronema; assembly: GCA_037577455.1. Taxonomy (NCBI): domain Eukaryota; kingdom Metazoa; phylum Chordata; class Actinopteri; order Siluriformes; family Pangasiidae; genus Pangasius; species Pangasius macronema. Next base: position 8,466 of record JAKKZK010001693.1, on the reverse strand, counting down.
CTGCAGCAATGTTTAGGTAGGTGGTACGTGTCAAAGTAACATCCACATGAATGCGAGGACCCAAAGTTTTCAGGCAGAACAATGCCCAGAGCGTTCAATTGCGTTCTTCCCATAGTGCATGCTGTTGCCATCTCTCCTCCAGGTAAACGATGCACACGCACCCGGCCATCCACATGATGTAAAAGAAAATGTGATTTATCGGACCAGGCCACCTTCTTCCATTTCTCCGTGGTCCAGTTCTGATGCTCACCTGTCCATTGTAGGCACTTTTGGCAGTGGACGGCGGTCAGCATTTAGGCTTTTACTTTCATCCTTGAAAACATTGATTTGTAGCTTACTCATTCATGATCTCAGTACATCACATTTCAGTAACAGGATTAAAAAAAAAATTCTGATTAAGTAACAGTCTATGATTCATTTCTTACAAACCATTAGGGCAGTCGTGGCCACAAGTCACTTCACTTACAGCAATAAGTACACTACAAAGGGTTAGAATATCTTGAGAATTTTACAAGTTCTTCTAAAATTCAGCATCGGAAGATTCAGTAATAATCACAGTAAAAACACCACTAAAAGGCAAGTTAAAGGTCATTTTAAGGTCATTAATGTCATTTATTTCTTGCAGTATCAGTATATCACAAAATTACAAAAAAATGAAACATGTTCAATCTCTAAAATTTTATGACCGCACGTTTTGGGTGTGAGATTAATGTTAGTGTGTTATGTATAACGTTATTTCTATGAAACAGTTTCACTGCAAGTGCTTAGTAACACAAGTTTTAACTTTTTTTTAAAAAATCTGAATTTCTCATATGACTAAATTAATAAAAACAAGTGCAGCATTATGCAGCAGCCATATTAACAGCATTGTCCATGACACTGATACACAGAGAAGTTGCAATATACACAAGAGGCAGTATAAATAGAAATCAGTGAAAGGAAGTTTATTTTGTTTAAACCATTAGGGGAAGTAAAAGTATTGTTTAAACCATTAGGGGAAGTAAAAGTAATTTTATTTATTATTATTATTTTTTTTAGCTTAGCTCAGTTCAGAGGGACAAACAGAAGAACCCTAAGAATAAAAATAAAATACATTTTAAAAACGAGACAGAGAGAGAAAAAAGCAAAAGATGAGAATAGAATTCTCTGAAATAATTTAACTTAATTTAGGAGGATAATAATAATAATTAAATGTAAAATAAATGTATAATGAAATAAAAAGCTGGATTGGAGGGATTAATTTTGTTTAAACGGCGCATGCGCAGCTCTTTTGGTTCCGTTTTCGTAGAAGTAACTGGACTCTATTAATTTTATTGTTTGATATTGGTTTGGGTATTTTTTTCCGTTTCAAGTTAAAACATCATGGACGTAAGGTGTGTATGGAATGTACTAATTTGAAGCATTATTAATTGGGTGTGTAAATAAGGCCTTTGCTGGGGAAATCCCTAGTAGCTAAGCCAAACTGAGCTAACTAGCGAGTACCGTTATAACCTATTATTTAAAACATAGCAGGCTGTAAACTAACATTACTTATTTATAACCTTTATATTCAACCAGTTACTGCGTACTCTATCTCAAATATAGCTCGTCGGTTAAATACGAATTAAACTATACTAGTTAGCTAGTTTTTTGTTTTCTCTAGTTTGTGCTTAGCTACGGAAACTAGCTAGTTAGCAGCAGGCCGAGTGTGAGCTTCTGAAAAATATCTTTTAGATAAAGGTTATTACATAAGTAAACTAATTTCATGAATAGTAATAAATAACTTTATTTGTAAAGCACTTTGAGCTGTATTTTTGTATGAAAGGTGTTATACAAATCAAGCTCATTATTATTATTATTATTATTATTATTATTATTATTATTATACCATCCCAAAACAGCCTTCTCAGTCTCTTCATAGGGAATCCAGTGACCCTTGATGTAGTGTGTCAGAAGTGTGTTGTGAAACAGCTTTGTGATAATTGTGGGATTGGCAGAAGTGTATGATTGACAGCTCCTGCATAAGCCAGGGGTGTGCTTGGTTTCTATTTGGCCACCATCCTCCTAATTTCCAAAACAAGATTCTTATCTTCAGGCAAGGAACATATCTGTACAGGTCCTGTGCTGGAGGAGTCGGGAGTCTGTGTGCCCAGAAGTATGCGGACACACATTGGCTCTCTTGAAATGATATACTGTGATAAAGTTTAAATGGATGCAGTTTGTTTTAAAGATGTATTCCATTTCATTCTATGTAACTAAATTAATTGAGCTCATATACTGCTGCTGGACAGCTATAATGTGTTGATGTACTGAAAAACGTGTCCTACCGTTCCATAACTCTAACCCTCTGTTTTTGCACAGAAGTCATTTGCTGCTTGCTCTTCTGCTTGTGAAGATACATGAAGGTAAGCGCGTAACCTCACTTAAATTTCAAAACTTAGTATGCTGAGTAGGCATGTTTCACTTCCTGTTTGTACCCACAATGGTGTGTGTGTTTGTGTGTGTGTTTACTAGTGTCAGTGCAGAGCGTCACAGTTGAAGCTGTTATTGGAGACTCGGTGATCTTGGCGTGTTCAACAGGCCGCTATGAACAGGATGTGTTCTGGCGACACAATAACACTAAGTCAGTGTATGACATCATCGACGGTAAAGAGAATTTTTATGACCAGGCTCCTGGGTTCAGGGGCAGAGTTAAAGGTTTTCCATCGGAGTTCGCAAAAGGGAATTACTCCATCAAACTGAGTGACGTGAAACCCAGTGATAGAGGAACTTACACCTGCCAGATTCCTTACTCCAGTCCTCTCCATGTAGAGCTGAAGATTACAGGTGTGTATGGGTGGTCTTTTAAGAACTTAAATTAACATTTGTTATAATAATAATGGTCATTTTTCTAGCACAGCTCAACAAATCACAGGTTTATATTAATGCACTTGTTCTAATGTTATGGTTTCTAAAGTACCAGCTCATTCACAGAGACTTACAGGATGGACTAATAACAAACAGATTTAAAAAAAAAAAAAACACATTATTTAACATAATTGTCAATATGGTGATGTGTATTTAACTTTTTATAGAAGGAGTCTCCAGTGTCTGTGCTTTCTTTTTGAATTTAATTTAATTTAATTTATTTATTTGTTTTTTGTTTAATGGTCAGTAAGTTTTGGCTTCAGGACAGAGGAGTTTGCAGTGTCTCGGTAACTTGACAATTTTCAGATTAGCTTCAAGACAGAAGAAACAGAGGCTGGTAAGTCGTTTGTGTTTAGCCGACCTCTGTGTACTCAGTGCTGCATAATTTTCACTTACCTTATCCGTCCTTTTCTGGCACACATCACCGCAGAAACTGTGTAAACGAAGCAAACATCCTGATTCCAGCAGGTTCATCTCCTGTTGTCTCGGTATTTCAGCCGAGAATTAGAGAAGTGAAAAAGACCAACGCAGAATGGAAGACACTGCGAAAACATGTTACATTTTACACATATTAGTGTGGACCTGGCCTGAGCGTTGGGTCGAGTCAGCAGCTGAATTTTCATACAGTATTAGATTTTGTTAGTATAAGCAGGGAACCTGTGTCTATTCCAATTTTATACTCACCCCCTAGTTTGGGAACACTTAATAATGATAATAATAACAACGATGATGGTAAGTGGCAAGCTAAGAAAGTGATTAAACTTGCTGCTTGATCACCTGTGCAGACGTGTTCAAACAGTTTGAGCGCATCAGCAGGGAAAATATCAGCCGTGTGGAAACATTATACGATTTCCATGAGGGACAATAGCCAAGCCATTTGTAAAAGGTCTATATTGTGTTATGTCTATATTGTGTTATGTCTACCGTCTACCGAGTTCCCCACTCCCCCTTCAGCAGAACTACACAGAGTTTTCAGGTCTGTCCAGATATGTCGTTTTACTGAATTGTGGGATGTGTGTGTGTGTGTGTGTGTGTGTGTGTGTGTGTGTGTGTGTGTGTGTGAATTGTGTTTGGCAGAAAGAGGAATCTTAGAACGGAAGCCTAATGCGAGAAACAGTGGCGTCATGAGAAGAGAAGGCGGTGTATCACTGTTTCTACTCGTATATGTTCTGCTGTGCAGCTTCGCCGTCTGAAGAGGAAATGAAGCGCAATATGTGGAAAAATAATGCAATTCTACAGCTGCAAAAGTTTTTCTTTGCTACCTGTTAAGTATTTATGATCTAATTAATCATAGACCTACATACACAAACAGGCCAGAGTAATAGTAAATATCTCATTTCTTTTTTTCTTCAACAGATAAAACGTTAGACCAAATTTCTTCAGCCGTCACGCACAGCTGATTTCACAACAGCAGAAGTTCATCACGTGAGGGCTCGGGTAGTCGTACTGAGCAAGAAGTAATAAGCGAAAACGCACATTTTTTTTTTGTCTGTTAAATTAATTAAAAAAAAAGACAGTGCTTTGCCAGAGAGAAGGATTGGAATTGGATTCACTGCAAATTGTTATTTTAAATTTATATTTCAGATAGATTGTTTACGTAACACATTACAGGTTTATGTGATGGGTAGCAGTAGTGGACAGACTAGTAGCCTGGAACAAACTGGCTGTCTCCAAGCTTTTTTACTCAGGCGAGAAAGCTCACTAGGGCTACTAATGTAGTGGTTACGAGAGTTCCTTCCCTGCTATGGAAAATGAGCTAGCTACACACGTAAGCTAGCTACATCAGCACCAAGGATGTCTTCCACAGGCCAATTGATTTTAAACACGGAACAACTTCTGCCAGTCTATTAAAGATACAAAGTCCTGGTGTGTATCTGTTGAGCAAAACCGCTATTACTACAAACTAAATGATTTGCATCCTTTTGCACTTTAATCTGCCATGTTTGTTGAAATCATGGATATCAGCTACACAGCCCAGGATTATTGGCTGAAATTGATAAAAATGACCTAAAGCATGTGCAGGAAGTAATATTTTGAGCTGTATGTGGCTACTTAGATTCAAATAGGGTTTAGATTTAATTTAGATTTATTCTTATTATTTTTCCCAAACAGTGTGTATTAGCAGGCTGGTTAGTGTTAGGATTGTATTAGGATTTTTATGCGTACAAGCACTTAGTGTTGAACCTCTGTTGTATTTGTTTGTGTTTTTTCCTGGCTAAAAGGTAGTACTCTGTGCCCAAACCCAGTCAAGCGAGATGGGCCAAAATCGGCTTAGTAGCGTTGCTATAGCACAAGCATTTATGTTTTGTTCCATATCTCATGAAAAAAAAAATATTTTTTTCCATTGATTCCTTGGGTTCTCCCAAGCAGAAAACCTCAAGAACCATTTAGCCCGGCCCACTTTGAGTTTGTGCTAATTTGCATAATATGCAAAACTTACTTTTTTGTGAACTAGTCCTAGGATTTTTTTTGGCTTATCTTTGCAGATTTGTTTTCATACGTCTCATGAACCTCATGTCAATCAGTTCTAATGAGGTGGAGCTGGTTTACTCAGACAGCATAATTCATAAGTCACATGGATTTGAACCAAAGAAATCGGTGTAGTCATCGATGGGGGCAGAGTACAAACAGGAACCAAAAGTCCAGTTAAGTGGAAATGTGGTGCGGGGCGTCTGTAACTGATCTGTAACTGGATTGTTAGTCATCACCGTATTAGTTTCATACAACTAGCACAGTATTGTCAATAATGTTCCTTCTGTATCAACACAATTCTCTTTTCAAGAATACCAGTTTGTTTCCATTTTAACATTGCTTTTTAACCAAAGTGCTTTTAGTAAAAGATAGTTATAAAATAACTGTGCACTTATTTACTCTTGGCCTGTAGTGCATAAAGGAGCGTCTGAAGTCCACTGCAACTCGTGTAATGCAAATTGATGCTGATTATTGTTTATTTATTATTATCATCTAAGTGTGTGATGTTGTGTAATGTAGTTATGTAATGTAATGTTCAAGTCCTTCCTTAATTGGTATTAATAACAGTTTTTCCTCTAAAATGGCTTTCATGGTCACAAGGCAAAGTTTTTCAAAGCTCAGGTGTAGCTCAGGGTGTTGTGCTTTTATGAAGAAATAAATGTTGTTGTTTTTTTCTGTATACACAATTTATATCATTTGCATTGCACTTATCTTCACATACCTGCTGAGGTATTATTGATCTCACTTTCATGCAGGCTTCTACTGATCTCCGAAAGGAGCGCAATATGCCTACTAACCCTAACCTTTTATATTTACACCTTTTTGAAAAGGATGCGATCGGGATGTGTTCGACTTTCACATGCCTCGTCACTTTTACTTTCTCTTCTTTCGAGGAAGTTCACATTTAGAAGTTGGAGAAGTATTTAGAGTAACGCACCTTTAACCTTATCTAAAATCTTAAAAAGAAAAAGCTTAATATTCAAAGGACAGTGTATTATTATGCCTATTCATGTATGACTGGCTTCGTGCTGCTTTGTCGTTATTATAATACAGCAAGTGTATGCCAAATTATTCTGCAAAAAATATCAGTGCATTACAACAGCATCAGTTTTCAAAGGATAGTAACATCAATAAATAAATGTCAGCATATCCGTATCATCAAGCAAGGCTCAAGGTTTATCTGCTTACAACTTCCCTTTTCATAAGAACACAAGGTTAAATGCCTTATAACACTACGCGCGCAGTGCAATTGCTTAACTATTTGGTTAGAGGAAACTTCTAGAATATTGTTTAAAACAATATAGAAACAGTTTCCTTGATTTAAACCTCTATTGTACATTCTGCGATCTGTGATAAGTATTAAGTTTTTGATAAAGGAGGATTAGCATCGAGAACTTACTGTTTTGTTGCTCATCGTTCATGTTTCGGTGCTCGCAGAACTGACTAACATCCTGACTAACATACTAACATAAGCCACATCCTGTTTTACATCTCCGAAACATGGCATTGGTTTCCTGTATCTCTTATGAAATATATTTCCCATGCCCAAAAATTGTCTCATGCGCAGTTTTTTATTCTGAATATTCTGTTGTGCTTGTTGCTAATATTTCTATTATATATCTGTATACATAAAATTTACTATCACAGCTTTTAGACACTTAGCAGTAATATTGCCAGATCAGGAATAGTGTCAGGTCAGTTCACACTGCTATTCTATGCTCAGAACAAAGTTGAATAAACTTTAGAATGATAAACGAAAGTATCACGCAAAGATTAAAAAAGTAAAAGTAGTTAAAAGTTCCTTCCAAACTTATAGTCCCCTCTGAAAGTATTGGAACGGCAAGGACAATCCTGTTGTTTTCACTATACATTGAAGACATTTGGGTTTGAGATCAAAAGATGAATATGAGACGAAAGATCAGAATTTCAGCTTTCATTTCCTCATATTTACATCTAGATGTGTTAAACAACTTAAAACATGGCATCTTTGGTGACAGAACACCCAATTTTTAGGTGAGCAATAGTATTGGAACAGATAGTCGTAGAGTAAATAACACTTAATATTTGGTTGCAAATAACTGCATCAAGCCACTGACCCACTGACATCACCAAAGTGTTGCATTTTTCTTTGGTCTTTTTTTTCCAGGCTTCTACTGCAGCTTATTTCAGTTGTTATTTGTTTTGGGGGGTTTCTCCCTTCAGTCTCCTCTTTAGGAGGTGTAATACTGCTCAACAGCGACATTAGCAAGAACAGGACGTCCCTCCACAATTTACAAAAAGAAAAAACTTACCAGGGAGGCTGCCAAGAGATTTACGGCGACATTAAAGGAGCTGCAGGAATATCTGTCAAGTACTGTCAGGTATTCCAAAAACATCCAAGCCCAACTAAATCACCCCAAACTATGTGGTAAAATGTGTTCTGGTATGTTGAGACCAATTCCAAAGGCTAGAATAATTCCATAATTCCAAAAGGTATGTTTGGCACCAAAAAAAGCCCATCACCAAAAGAACACCATACCCGTGGTGCAGCATGGTGGTGGCAGCATCATGCTTTAGGGCTGCTTTTGTTCAGCCAGAACTGGGGCTTTTATCAGGGTGGAGGGACTCATGAATAGTTACAAATTTTAGTGCAAAACTTTCAGGCATCTGCTAGTAAGCTTAAGATGAAAAAAGAATGCATCCAAATCAACAAAGGAATGGCTTAACCAAAAGGTCAATGTTTCTGAATGGCCTAGCCAGAGCCCAGACCTGAATCCAACTAAAAATCTGTGGGGTGACCTGAAGCAGGCTGTGCCCAGGAGATGCTCTTACAATTTGATGGGTCTAGAATGTTTTTGCAAGAAAGAGTGGGAAAATATTGCCAAGTTGAGATAGACTCTTAGCCAAAAAGACTGAGTGGTGTAATAAAATAAAAAGGTGCTTCAACACTGTTTTAGTTTAGGAGTGTGCAAACTCTATAAATATATTATTAGTCTGGATTTCAGCAATATGTGTGATGAAATATACAGTCAGGTCCATATATATTGGAACACCATACATGCCCACTACCACCATGCTTCACTGATGAGGTGGTATGCTTAGGATCATGAGCAGTTCCTTTCCTTCTGC
>JAKKZK010001653.1:0-10882 GCA_037577455.1 Pangasius macronema | reverse complement strand
TTTCTGGGCAGTATCATCCGCTAGTTTCCCGATGAATCCCACAACCGCTTCCGTAAACATGTTGACGTCATCAGAGCATGAGAATGATAATTACTGCATATAAGATCTTACAGTTACAGCGTTACTTCTGACTGTTACAGAGCGCTGACACTGGAGACTCCTTCCATAAATGTTACATAAACACCTCCTAACCCTAGAGAAAGCATTTATGTTAAGTGTCCTCTGTACAAGTCCCTGTCAGTGAGCTGTACTTCAGGTAGCTAGTGGGAGTGACAGTAATGCCTGAGAGAGGGCAGAGTGTGTGTCGTGGCAGTTTCGCTAAGTTACTATTGTTTAATTTCTCAGCATTTCTCTGTAATTTTATATCTGTGAAATGTACAGAATGAGTTATTTTGGGGTATTTAAACACATATTTATTGCTTTAATAGAATGACCCTTTCTTAAGATTTTATATGCAGTAATTATCATTCTCATGTACTATTATTTTAGTAAAGAAAAAGAATGTTTGCTCTACAGATAAAATTAATGCACAATCCATGAGCATGTGTGCTGCATACTGATAACATTTGCATTCATTTTAAATGTCAGAAGGAACAGAATAAATTAAGTAACTAAATATGCTACAGTAGGCCACTTCTGCATACTGCCTTCATCCTAAATAAATGAAGGCAGGTGGATGATCACATTATCCAGTCTGAGGATTGAAAGATTGAGTTACCTTTAGCATAATCACTACTGAATCAACTGAATACCAACGACTAACCAGAAGTGGCATCTATAATACATGCAGGAATCATGAGGAGCAGAAATAAAGTGGATAGAAACGATAACGTATCAGAGCGAGCGCATTCATATAAACCTGTGATCTGCAGCTTCACTGCTGTCAGAGCTGCTGTTATAGAAAACTAATCAACACCTTCTGACCAATCACAATCTCATTAGCACTTAGTGCAACAGCCATTCTGTCGTTTCATAATACCTGACAACAGAGAGAAAAAGTCATTGTTTTAATGTTATTTTTTGTGTGTTTTGTTACAGACCAGCCAGATCCAGGCAGTGATCAGAAATGCTTTTCACTAACGACCTTTGTGGTGGTAGTTTCACCTGTTGGAATTCTGTCCCTTATACTTATAATAGTGGTGATTTGGCAATGCTGCAAAATTCACCGCCTTAAGAATGCGAGGAATGGAGACACGCCGAGTGCATTTACATGCTGTTCAGCAAAGTACACTCGAAACCGCAACGACCCTTCAACAAGCAGTCAACTGATGGACTCGGAAAATTGATATATAGCATGAGGTGTTTGCATTATACTCCATTATGGTCAATCAGAGATATCATACTGAGTGCTTAACGAATGGAGGTGGTGCCAAGAGATAAACCACATAACTCCATGGGCAGAGTTTGACATTTGAGCCCAGGGATAACAGGACAAAAGACAACTGTAGAGTATCGTCAGTTGTCATCTTAGACATTATAAAGTGCCAATTCTGCCATAAGGCCATACAAACAACCCATCATGGCAAAGTATCAAGAGTACCTGGCTTAATAACACAACTTATCTAGGTTATCTTACCTCATTAATCTGATAGCAGAAACCACACCGCTACACAGCTGGCCTATACCAACTTAGAAGTATATATATTTTCCTGAGTAGATGTGGGGTAGATGTTTATAACAGGCCTAATGTCCATATTCCTGTATGTATACCAGTCTGAATTTGACCATGGCTGTTACAAATACACAAACGAGACACAAAAAATTGTCCTACATCAGACAGGGTGTGTTCAAGTACCTAGAGTGTGCTAAAGCTACAGCTGGCTAGCTAGTTAAGATCGAAATTAAAAATGTTGACTCTTAAGATTTGTAGAATAGGTGATGTATTATTTTCTTATTTTCTTTCTCTTCTTTCTTACTTTATGTTTATATAACCCAAATCATATTAAAGTAAGTTGTGTGTGTGTTTGAGTGTGTTTCAGTTCTTGAGGAGCTGAAGTGTTAAAGGGTAGAATGATGAAGGACAGAATATTTCACTGTTTATATTCTTTGACTGTGTAGGTTTTGGGGGGAATGTATTGCTATGTTATTCTAAAACATTACTTTTAAACATATTCACTGAAAGGAAAAATTATTAATGGAATACAATTTTATTGTTTTGCTGCATTAAGGAAAAAGTCGGGTCTCTGACTCTGGTGATGTTGAATGATTTTAACTGTTAGCCAAAACACTACTTTCTGTAGCATTGTGAAATCTATGAATTCTTTTTCATGAACACAGAAAATAAATGTTAGTGGAAATCTCCCAAAGCACGTGACATCTTTGGAACTACGCCACTACTGAAGCTCTCAGTGCTTCATCACGAAACACAAAGCCACTTAAACACTAATGAATGAAACACAACAGACAACACTGAGCAAAAGTCTCAAATATCTTCAGCTTACTTTGTCGTGTGTGTGTGTGTGTGTGTGTGTGTGTGTGTGTGTGTGTAGTCATCATTGAGACAGCATCATCACGCTCATTTCATGAAATCAGCTCATAGTACATTTGTGCAAGTAACTGGTCATTTAAATGCTAATTTACAATAAGCCCTGGTTAATTAAAAAGAGAGTGTGAATGATCAGACACATCACACGTGCATTCATTTCACATCCACGCAGCTCAGAGCTGAATTTATAATTATGTGTACTGCTTAATTATGAGTATGAATAATAATTATGAGTGCTGAAGTGTGGTCTCATTAGCTGTGACTACAGAGCAGTGTGTGATGCTGCGAGTGTGACAGTGGAGGCTGAAGTCCAGGAAGTAATGTGGTAACGTTAGCTTCCAACAAAGAGTGTGTCAGTCAGACAGTCAGTAAATACAGTTAGTAGTCATGTAGTGGCAATTACTTTGCCCTTAATATTATTAACTATACTCTCTAAAGCCTTCTGATCCCTCGTTCCCCATCCTTCCCAAGCGGAAGTGAGATTTTCTGCCTTGTTTACAGGTTTTTTTGGGTTTTTTTGGGGGTTTGGGACCCATGTGATTTTACAGTTGTTGCACTTTGCCAGTAAAAGTATTGACTTTTAACATTTTTGGTTTTAGTGAAACTGCTCCCCATTGATGTGGGGAAATGTGCCCAAGAAAAAGGAAGTAAACATGAGCACAATATTATGTGCAATGAATGAAGTTTGTATTTTAAGTCGTCGCTGAGTGATTTACCTCAAACCAAGAAATGGTACAATTGTGCCGGCTCTCCTCTATTGGTCTAAAATCGATCAATAATTGTTTCGGATTTTCTAATTACCTTGAATTAAAGCTGCAAGTCTACACTTCAATCACATCTTGATTGTTTCATTTCAAACCCACTGTGGTGGAGTACAGAGGAAAGATTTAGTGTCACTGTCCAAATACTTATGGACCTGACTGTGTGTGTAGGTGACACAGCCCTGTGGGATGGTGGTGTTCAGGATGAGGGTAGAGGACATGTGATTGCCCAACTTAACAGACTGAGAGCTGTTGGTTATGAAGTCCAGAATCCAGCTGCATATGGAGGTGCTGATGCCCAGGTCGCTGAGCTTGGAGATCAGTTTAATGGGGATAACAGTGTTAAATGCAGGGCTAAAGCCAATGACCAGCATGCTTATGTACATGTTGTTGTTACCCACATGGGTGAGGGCTGACAGAAGAGCAGCCTCTGTAGTCCTGTACGGGCGGTAGGTAAGCAGGTGGGAGGCCAGTGTAGGTGGTAGGCCCACCATGAGGTGACTTCAGTGCAAGTTCCATATGAAACTGAAAGCGCTGACCGCTGTTTCCAAGCACTGGAGTGAAATCCACACAACCGTCCAATAAGAATGTTCCAGATGATATTAAACTCATGATCACCACATACACTGCCGCTCGGTGTAGTTTCTTACCAGCCCAACAGAAGGCGCTATCTTATAATAAATACATGAACAAATAAATAAATAAAAGAGGGAACTTTAAAAGAAAACGTACATTTAAGGACGTAGTATTACGCACAAGAGCAATTTATTTTAACGTCATTATTAAATTTAGTTAACAGGGTAAAAATTATGAATCATTTTCTGGCAGATTTCAACTATTTCTTTGGTGAACTAGTCATTTTTAATGACGTCAGGGAGTGCTTGAGCCAATCGGAATCCACTTCGTACAAAAAAAAACGAAACCGAAGCGAGTAAACAACTGCGACAGTACGGAAGGAGAGGAGATTAAAATGACAGAATTGTGAAGTAAACACGGTGAGTTTAGCGCAGATATCACTGTCACACACAAGCCAGAGTGCAGGGTAAAGCACGGAAATGGGTTTGTGTTTGTGTACAGCTGTAGTTCTGGTAAACTCGTAGAAGGCGTAATGACTGGTGTAAAGAACAAACCGGAAGTCACCTGTAAACTAGTGTTAAACCTTGCAGTAACAGACTGAGGAGACATGCCGTGTTTCACTGGGATTAAACTTCAACTAAATGCCAGCCCAGCACTCTGAGGAGACACCTGAGGAGACACATGAGGAGACACATCCTAAACATGTCAACGCAACCATAATTCCGTTCTTTTTATACAAGTATAAAAGCTACTTTCTCTTTTCCTGCTGCTGCTGACTCTGCTCGCCTCTCCGACTCCAAAAGCTCTGAGGATTAGCCAAGCAGGGAACTGCTAAGGAAAAACGGGTTAAAGAGTTTAGCTACTAACAGCCCGGACCTGCTCTGCACCAAACACAGCCTGCTCTCATCACATGTTCAGAGCTTGTCAAGTCCAGTCTGCTAGCTAATGCAACCTCTTTTCATAAAACTGTCACTGACTTAATGCAATGCAGTTGTTCTGATTGGGTCACACCCAGCTTAATAGTGATTGGTTAGGTGATCTTTCAGTCAATCCGATATAACCAATCACCTCGAAAATGTTATTCATTTACAGAATAGTTTCCCTCAGAGATTTTTCATTGTCAGTCCCTGGCTCAATTTAGGGCATGTGCAATGTGAAAGTGCAGACATACACACAGGGCTGCGTCTATCTGTCTCACCCCCAATTCAGGCGATCTGCTTTATTCTCCACCTGTGCAGTGCTGATGGTGGTGTTGTGTCTCCTCAGCCATGCAGTCCTGCAGCGTTCATCACTGTGTCCTGTTCTTCCTCACCCTCACATCCACCACTGGTAAGAGTCGTTTCACTCTCACTGTGTACTGCACACTCTCACTCTCACTGTATACTGCACACTCTCACTGTACACTGCACACTCTCACTGCACACTCTCACTGTATACTGCACACTCTCACTGTACACTGTACACTCTCACTGTACACTCTCACTGTATACTGCACACTGTACACTCTCACTGCACACTGCTCACTCTCACTTTTTAATTTGTTACAACAAAAATTGAGACTGAAAATAAAACCATACTACAATATACTGTAACTCTGCAGGCCATGGGTCCAGTATATTGGAGCAGTAAAATAGCCTGGTTTCTCAACATGTACACATGCATTCATAGAAAAATGTTCTTAAACAGGGGTGATGCATTTAGTAAAAAAAAATAGAAATAGAAACTCTTCACTTTTCTTTCCTGATGCAGTGTTTATTTTCTTTTCCAGTACCAACATTAGCTGTTCCTTCTATAAAGGTGAAATTCAATCACACTGCTGCTCTCCCCTGCAAACGGAAATGTTCTGGTCCAGTGGAATGGACCATGTCCCACAATCGAGACGTTGTTCTGGCTCGGTGTGATCAGAGATCATGCCACTCAGTGGAGGGATATGGAATGTCTCATGATCAGTACCTGAAGGGGAATTTCTCCCTCAGCATCAGTAGAGCTGATTACAGTAAGAGGGGCCTATACACGTGTCAGTGTGATTCCAGGGACGTCTGTGACGTGCATCTCACCATTGAGAGTAAGTGAATTCACCTGTTCTACTGAGCAGCTAGTGCTGATAAACTGCTAGCTGTAACACTTTTTTTAGATCTAAATACTAATAATTAAGTGTTTTTTTCTCCTCAGCCATGATATCATTATTACATAAAAAGCCTGGTGAAGCTCTGGTGATGGATTTGCCCATACTGGAGCCAGTGGAGGTGATTTATAACCCCACAGAAACAGCTGGTCAGTACAGTGGGCAGATCTGTACAGTGGATGGAGACACACTACAGTGTAAAGCCGAATACACACACAGAGCATCACTTAGTCACTCAGCTCTTAAACTGGTAGATGCAAACCTCTCTGATAGTGGAGTGTACACCATCCGGGACATGAGGAATAACGAAGTCATTCTTATGTACACCGTCACTGTGGAAGGTACGTACCAGTGTGATTTGTGTTGATGGATTCTGACCAACAGAAAGATTCTTCTGTGGAATTTCAGTCTGGACTTTTCTGTGGCATGGTACTAAAATAGGTAGAAGGATAAGAGACATTTCCATTAAAAATACATGCATGTCCTTTACAACACAGTGTTACATTTATTAATAAGCTGCAGAGGAAGCAGTCGGGCATGANTGAATACAGCACAGGAATCTGTGTGACCATGCAGTAAGAGTCATACACACAGTCAGAAATGGTTAAATTTACAAATATGAATCACATAAAACATATTAATGTACAATTCTGCTTTCAAGATTTGGGCCATGTCTCTTTCCTGAAGCTGAAGAGCTCGACCTGTCCTAATGATTAAAACGCAATGTTACTGATGCCCACTGGAACAGAGACAAAATCCATATCATGCAAAATATACCTCAACTCTGAGTGTGTGTGTGTGTGTGTGTGTGTGTGTGTGTGTGTGTGTGTTTTGTAGAGGACCGCGAATGTTCACAGAAGCAGCAGAAGGGCGCTGCAACAGCATCGGTGATTGTTATGATATTGTTCCTTGTGGTGCTTGTGCTTGTGGGATTGGTACTGCATCACAGGCGAGGAAATCAGTCTCATCAGCAGAAACACGTAAGTAATGGAGACAATCTGTCCAGAAGAACAGCAGGAAAATAAAACTGGAGCAAGTGTACTTTTTCTGGTCACACTTTTAAAATTTACATTCAAATTCACTTTTATTAAGTTATTAGCGTATCACTAAGTGGACTTCATGCTGTTTGTCTTGGAGCTTGTGACTGGTTTATAATGGTGTGTATGGAATGACTGTGTATTTTGTGTGTGTATATTGATGTATATTGCAGAAAGATGAAACAGTAGAAAAAGTGATGATGTGGCCATGGAGCAGCCGAGGGGCAGAGCAGGAGCTTGTAGGCAGGAACAAACAGAAGGCAGAGTCTGACAGCTTGCATGGGGCTGAAAAAGCATGGAAGAGATCGTACAGCGACACAGCATTAGAGCAGCTGAAGTGGAAGTGGGTGGAAAAGGACACTCTGAAACACAGACACATGGGTGGAGCAGGAAGAGGGCACAGCTCCGGCACTGAAGGGACGCAGGAATCAGCACACATGCCACTGCTGTCTGAAGAAGTAGAGAACTAAATTTCTTATCCATACTATATATTCTGTTTACACACACACACACACACACACACACACACACGCTATCTGTAGACTTTCATGCCAGTAAAGACAAAGTGGTGCAGGGGAGAATGATTTAAGTGACTATTAGACCTTCATTATGTCTGAGCAAGATGTAAGTCTGTGCCAGAGAGAGAGAGAGAGATTGTGTGTGTGTGTGTGTGTGTGTGTGTGTGTGTGTGTGTGTGTGTGTATTACCTGCTTCTGTGCTGCGTCTCCGCTAATAATGAAGCTGTGAGTGTAACTACTGTATGCAGCTGTAACTGTATGTTGCTATGGTTACCACTTCTTATAGGCAGCACATTAATTTATAGCGGTGATTAAACTGAGTGGAACTACCTGTGCATTATACACTTTCCAGCCAATCAGAATGGAGTATTCAGAAAGGCCATGGTATAAATGTAATATATACTTTAGGCGTGTTCTGCTGTCCTGTAATGTAGCGTGAGCAGCAGTTCAAAAAGATGCATCAGCCGTCTTCATGTGTCTCAGAGGAAGCAGTAAATCCCACAGTAATTTTATTGAATGGGAATATCCAGATTTTTACACATTCAAACTTGTCACTGCCGAACACCTTCTAGCAGTTTTACGCAATCAGCATTTTACATACAGTCCATTAACATGTTTATACTTTTAATATTGTGAATTTAAGATTCTCTTCATCATACATACCTAAAAATCAATGCGCCAGTGTTCCGTTTTTGTTTGGATTCATGCTTTGTTGTATAGGACAGATTGATAGAAATGTGAGTACAGACCACACCCTCAACTAAATGACATGGAGAATGACTGTAGGACTGTAAACAGTGAGGAGAACTCCGAGAACCTGGGCTGGAGTTCTGGGTGAGCTTCTGCGTGCTTTTGTTCTAGACAGCCAGATCCTCCACTGAAGGCTTCCAGAGTTGTTGAAATGTATGGAGGAGATGGGAAGGTGGAGGCGAAAAAGAGAGAGCTGGGAATTTATATGAGGTGTGCTAGTCTTTATTATTATTTTTTATATATATATTTCTCACAGAATGTACATAGAAATTTAAAACACTCTTGTTTAGCACTTTTTTTAATAGATAGAACAAGAAACAGACATATTTTAATTGACGTTATGATGTAAATATAAATACAAGATGAAGTCATTGAGTTTGTAGGAAATTCAAAAAGGACATTTCTGTAATAAGTAATTTTATTGCGTCATGTTTAGTTTATATACAATTTTAAGCAATATAACCTTTTTTAAAATCAAAGAAATCTTAATAAAGTGAGGAATATTTTTTCACTTTACAGCTGTAAGAGTCTTGTATTTCTTGTGTTCATAACTTCATAATGCATAAATAATTCAAGCAAACATCCAAACTTGGTTTGGTGTCCTGTAGCCTATATATTTTTATAATACATCTACCTGTGTGTGTGTGTGTGTGTGTGTGTGTGTGTGTGTGTGTGTGTTTGTGTGAGTGTGTGTCTGAAATTTAGCCTTTTACAAAACATTGGGTACCAAGATGAGAAACCCCTCCTTGGTGTTAGCCAGGAATGTTTTAAATGGACATTGTTCAGCAGANAATGGCATCTTTGGAAATAAATATGATGAGAAAAAAGTTGACGTGTCCAATACTTATTTCCCCCATTGTATGTGTATATGTGTGTATGTGTGTGTGTGTGTGTGTGTCTGAAATTTAGCCTTTTAATTTTGTAACCCATGGTTCTACTCTTTGGGGAGGAACCACAATCGGTCCTTACAAAATTTACCTGTAACAAGTCGTCTAATGATAAAAAAAAACACACAGTAAACTCACCTGCAAACAAAAGTGGAAGTTTAACCTGCTGAAGACAGAGACACACAGCAGAGAACTTCAGATGGTGGGTTTGATGAGATAAATAATAAAAAGAGTAAAAACAGCAATAAATATGTCAGTGAATCAGTGTATTGTTAAAACTAACAACAACTGAAAGAAGCTGCACTACAAGCC
Organism: Pangasius macronema; assembly: GCA_037577455.1. Taxonomy (NCBI): domain Eukaryota; kingdom Metazoa; phylum Chordata; class Actinopteri; order Siluriformes; family Pangasiidae; genus Pangasius; species Pangasius macronema. The sequence goes on along the minus strand of JAKKZK010001653.1, from coordinate 1,431 downwards.
TGGAAAGGCATCACAAAAGGAGAATGCAGCAGTTTGGTGATGTCAGTGGATCACCGGCGTGATGCAGTTATTGCAAGCGAGAGATATGCAACCAAATATTAAGTGTTATTTACTTTGAGACTCTCTGTTCCAATACTTTTGCTTGCCCAAAAATTGGATGGTCTGACACCAAAGGTCCTATGTTTCATGTTGTTTAACACATCTAGATGTAAATATCAGGAAATAAAAGCTAAACTCTCATCTCATATCCATCTTTTCATCTCAAACCCAAATGTCTTTGGTGTACAGCACAAACAAATGAACTGGCCTCGCTGTTCCAATAGTTTCGGAGGGGACTGTTTCAGTGAAGTTTCGAGAGTCGGCTATTCTCTCCTATGGGAAATGTTCTGGCTTGGGTAAATGGATGGATGAAAAAATGTTCGTGTGGCTCAGTGTGATCAGTCGTCATGCAGCTCACTGAAGGGATTTGAAATGTCCTGTGATCCCAACATGAAGAGGAAACAAAAAAGNAAAGCCTGGGGAAAATCTGCTCATGGAAGGTGATTTATAGTCAGAGTGTGATATATGCTGATGATCCAGCTGCTGAACAGATGTGTACATTGGCAAAGGGCCCACATGTGTGCAAAGCTGAGTAGGCTAGTGCCAGGTCTTAAAGCAGAGGTGAACCATACACCATGTGTGTGTGACAGGTACAGTATGTCTGCAGTGTGGGTGTGTATAATATATAATTACATATAAATATAAATAACATGCAATTTTGTAAATGTAATTCCTGGTGAGAGACAATTATATATTCATGTTTTGTTAGAGCCCAATATCATTGTCAAGTCATAATGCCATATAATGTCCTAAAGTAATGTTAAAAAAATAATCTTGTTGTAAAATGTGTGTGTTTTGTAGAGGTCCACTCAGTACCAGACCGCGATGAGCTGTGTATTCCGGCAGGGGACAGTGTAATAGTACTCTGCTGACCATGTACAAGAGCTGTGTTTACTTCCTGGTTGTGCATGTGATTTGGTTTCTGACCTGGTGACGTACTCAGTGCATTGTGGGTAATGTAGTCTTGATCATGACTGGGCAGGGATGTTGATGTGACAGTTGTATTTTTAAGGGAGAAATCACAAATAAGGTTTAATATGACACATTATGCCTTCTTTTGGACAGATTCATTTCAAGTGGAATAAAATAAAATAAAAAATATTTTATTAAGTTACTAAATCATTAATAGTTACTAATACTAATAATGATTGTGTTTATGACACGGACATATGGAACTTACAGATGCATTGGGTGCACTGGTGCTGTTTTTATATCAAGTACCATTAAAACTTTAAATAAGACTTTTATTTTGATTCACAAAACTTTTCTTTAAAAGAAAGCAGAAAACTTTCTTTCTATTTATTAAAAAACCCTAAACAGTTTGTAAGATAA
>JAKKZK010001465.1:0-11188 GCA_037577455.1 Pangasius macronema | reverse complement strand
TTTCAATAAATTGCCTACTCTCTATTTTTGTCTCTTGCTCTTGTTTCTTCTTTTGGCATTTTGAAGAAGTTCTTACATGCTTCTAAGGTATTATTGGATACAAAAAATACATTTTTATTACAGTATAAATCTTAAGTGTTCCAAGCCTTTGGGTTTGCGTGTATTGAGGCATTCAACAAGTTTTTTATTCTCCAGCCATAATTGATTTTTTGATTAGATATGAACTGTGATGTTATTTAATGTAACTTGACATAAATATACCCTTTAGTTTTCTAACTGGTCTTGGTTTTCTTTTATGTATGCTTAGTTTTCTTAAACACATAATGTGAATGGTTAATTAACAGAAACAACAAAATAGTTACCTTTGAGTGCTAACCACTGATATAGTGCTTAATTAATCATTTAACAACACAACAGCTCAGTGTTTTATTGTAATAACTGCATCAGCCATACCTTCCGATCCCTGCCTTTTGCCATCATCTACTTTGATAAGTTTCTTGCGGACGCGGCGAGTGGAGTTGACCAGTTTGTGAAGCCTCTTAAATTTCACAGAGTCCTCCTGCTCATCATCGGACTGTTCATGAGACTGCAGGGAGAGACAGCACAGGGACACAGAAATTACAGTTTATGCAGCTTATTCCCCCTCTAACTCTCAGAGAAATATATGTGCAGACAAAAATTTCATGTATGTTGTTAAGATACACAAAATGTTAAGTCACAAAAATCATGTTAAAGCAGTACGGATGGCATTATGGGCTGTTTGCTTAGGACGGACAGTTGCCGTTAGTTACGGAAGCGTATGGAGGGGTTGTGTGTTGTGAAGTGTGTGTTAGAAAGGCAGCTATGAGCGACTCAGAGAGGTGAGAGCCATGTTTCACAAAACCTTAAGAGCTCTGATACATTTAGCAACAAACTCTGTAACACCGATAGAACAGAAACTTAGGAACATTACTCACAATGAAATTGTTTAAAAATTCCAACAAAAAAATACACACACAATACAGTATATATGTATACGCACAATACATATGTACACACAATGATTTTTCTAAATAGTATACACTGATTTTGACATGGAGCCTCTGAACATCATGTTTCTGTCAGTACACTTTCCCATGACCAAACACTTTTATTCACTTAATGACAGACTCTCAGCTCCTAACCACAACGACATCCCAATACTCCCCTCCACCCAAACTGACCACGGACCACTGTATCTTTCCATCTCTCCCTCCCTCTCTCTCTCACACACACACTTGCAATACAGCAGAGAACCAAAATCTAGACCGAAGGAATATTCATGCATACAAACAGCAAATAAAAAAATATTGTGAAGCTTATCCAAGAGTTTATTCAGACCTACACCTATCTAACTTACAACGATTTACATCAAGGTGTGAAATTCGAGGTAAAGTACGTCTAGACTGTAGAAAGTAACCAATGCACAAGATTCCCTCATAGTTTAAAGTGCAGCAACATGAATAGAAATAGAAGGATGGTGTAGGGGGAAATAATAGGTGCGCATTGGAAATAATGCATAGAAAATAAAAACCCCACACTTACAGAAAACATACATGATGCAGTAAATAAAGTATAAACCTCTTTAAATAAGTGATAATAAGAAATCTCAAGTGCTGCATGGAAATGTCTGGCCAGCTATGTGGCATGCTTTAACTCCCCAAAGCCACATATCAGACAGACATTACAGAGGAAGGAAAAAAAACAAACAACAAAAAAAGGCACAGAGACTCAAGAGAAAAGCAAAGATCAAGCTTGATCCAGAAAGAGAGAGAGCACTATTAATTTCACCCATCTTACCAGAAGTTTCATCATAGCCAAAGTCGCGGTCCTTGTCTGCATGCACACACACTGGGATTAACTCACACCCACACGTGCACATGCGCACGCGCACACACACATACACACACACACACACACACAGGTTTCTAACATTTTGAATGTGAGTGAGAACAGGCGGGTTTTCAGAGGAGTCCCAGATGATCCCTCGCATATCCTGAAAGCACAGGAATGTGGGTCAGGAAGAAAAGAAAGGCTGTCCTGAGATCAGATCACTGCTGGACACATACACTGCAGTCTCTGTGTAAGCTGTGGATGAATCTGTCTCTGTGCCCGTGAAGCACACGGGCTTTGTTAAGCTGTGCCGAGAGCTGATCTAACGACAGCTGTGCTGCTCTGAAACACAGTGTGGCTTCTGTGTGGAGAACCGAGCCGAGCTGATCTGTGGTCAGCGGAATCGCCCTCGAGAGAGCTCTTTTACAATCGCTTAAACCGTTAGAATACACAGTCCAACCCGTTACCACTTATAAACAGCTTTTTTTTTTTTAGATTTTCAAAAACACACATCGTGTGAGTGTGCATGCCCATTTGTTAATGAAGGTGGGTCTTACAGAAGAGCTAACAGCGCATGGTCGGGCTGCCACGTCTGTGTTTTAGTGCTCGGGTGAATTCTGTGGCCTTTAATTCTGTACCTGATAATAACACTGTGCTCATATTGAATAAACCGCCAAAGGGGAAAACTGTAAAAAAAAAAAATCTATTTGATATATATATATATATATGACCAATGGGCCTCATTTATCCATATTTTAGCAATGCTGTGTGTAAATATTTGTGCAAAGCCAAACCAAACTAAGATTTTCTTCTGGATTTAAAAAGGTTTTGCTCTTCGTACTAGTATCCACAAAACACCATATATGTCAATAAACATATTTAATAATAATAATAATAAGCAAGAGCCAAATCCATCAGCTGCGGTGTTTGCGGCTCTGCGCAGACAGACTGGCCTGTCCTCCGTTTATACACCACCCTTTCTTTTGCTATAGATTTGTGATTCTGTGTTTGCTCACGTTCTTTATTAGTTTTAATTCTTCAATTAAGGCCAATGATATAAAATGAGCAGTTTTCACAAAATGGTCTCAATGGTGCTCTTACTCGCTGACCAAGTGCACTATCATGAGGATGTACTTTTGATAGAGACTCTAAAGCACTTCTGTAACTCGCTCTGATTAAAGCTGTAATGTGAGAAAAGTAAGCAGCTTAACCTCAACAGAATAGTCCAGATAAAAATGCGTAGTAATCCATGTAAAAGATATGATTTGAAGTCAATCAAGTCATGGTATAATTTAATTAGTAAATTCACACACACTCAGGAGCATGAGTAAGATACGAACATTTTTCTGAATATACAAATTTCCATGAATAACACAATTTCCAAATAAATCTGTTTATATCCAGCTTGATAAATATTTTTGACACTGCTTATGGATTTTCTTTTTGTCCACAACTTTCCCTACAAGTGATGCAAATGGTACATGGGCAAAACATTCAGTTTCGAATGTTTCAATAGACTTGTATTAGGTGACTAAAAGTAGAACACAGGATCATGGGCACAATAAAACAAGATCCCACGTGTGTGAACGTGTACAGCTTTATTAGCTGCATGCTAATTTCTTGTGCATGCTATCTGGGGTCTGAACAATGCACATGCTAATTGTCTGGCTAGCATGCACCAAGCTGAATTCTTCAAATGGCCCAACCCACCCACCCACCCACACACACCCACACACACACACACACACACACACACACATACCCCAGTGGTCAATGTGAGAAACACCATGAATATCACCAACAAGATCCAAGCTCGGATCTCACTCCAGGTTTCATCATGTACATTAAATCTGTTGGGGCGGTAACCGTTAACTAAAAGCCAAACGCACCACACCTCCAAGCCAACACAAATACAACACACCAACTCGTACATGCCAAGCTGACTCAAGGACAATGGTAACTGAATCCAAGAAAAGTATAATGTATGAAAGTAACTGTCCAAATGCTGGGGGTTTTCAATACGTCACCCCCACTACAGATCTGAGATCAGCAACCAGGTCCAAACAGTACGTCATTTTAACCTGTGTACAGTGCACACGTTAAGAATGATCTCCTTCCATGACCACAGTCAGCTACAGAAACCATGAGCTCAGTACTAGGGATGTAACAAAATATGAATAGACTATTCTATTCGTTTTTTTTTTAGAGGTGTGACTGGGATCTCACGGGACATGGGAAACAAACAGCAGGTCTGTTAATCAGCATCATTTCCAGCATCCTTAGTACCTGCCTGGTCAGGGTCACAGTGGTTTAAATAGAGCTAATAGCTTGTTTTGGGAAGCAGAACAAAATACAGAAAATATTACAAAATACATAAAAGTCGTTAGTACATAAAAATACAAAATACATAAAAGAATTGCATTCGCATCCAAATCAGTCACATTATATTCTTACGAATAAGCCCGAGATGGCGGCAGACAGAAATGAACAGACACTGAGCTCTATACTGACATCTGCTGGACAATACAGTTTTTACGCCACTAAATCTTATGGTTTGCGTAGTGTTGAAAAAAAAAACAGAACAAAAAAAGAAACATGTTCAGGGTGTTTTCCTCATTTATTGAAAAAAAAAGTGATTTATTTTTTTTTTTGTGGATTTTGGATTCTGTGCCATCACTACAGTATCGAAAAGTCAATGATACCAAACACTAGAGGTAAAACGAACAAACAAAAAAATTACGATGGTATAATACTGCAAAAAACGAAATCTGTGGCAAAATGTTCAAATGCCTTAAGAGTCCATATTTGTTTATTTATTTATTTTTTTGTGTTCAGATACTTACTAGCGATATTACTTGATACACCCATCATGACATCGTCAGAACTGTGTAGCAGCTGTTCACGTGTTAAAGTTTAGATTTGTTCAGTATTTAGATCAACTCCTTGACTTTGTCTGATGTGGAGAGAGGCAGTGTTTGAACCTCTAAAGAGCAGAAAGTAGAGATAAAGGAAAGGGGCGGAAAGGGGCGGGGCTTCCAGAGAGTTAGCTGAATTAAGAGTTCAGAACACCTACACAACTGTCAGTCATTCCAGATTCGTATGCTGATTAGATCATCTGTTGTTTTTATTGGAGGGGAAAAAGGGAGACTGCACTTTTGGCAGATTTTGGAGAGGGAACATGTTCATCAGTGATGTTATGGTGTGTTAAACATGACAGAGGACACACCCCTTAACAAAAGAGCACATCTTCAGAATCGATTAACATGTGACCACTCACCACGGTCTAATGACGTTAGATATATATACACTATGTAAGACCGATATACACACACACACACACCCACACACACACACCTGACTGTGTACTTACATTGCAGGTGGAGGGCAGGTTAACAGTGGGACTGGATCCATCAGCACACTCTGCAGTGTCTGAACTGGTGCTCAACTGCCTGCTCCTCTCATACTCCTTAAGCTACGGAGAACAAGAGGTCAGAGAGAGCCGCCCACACATCCACGACACACACACACACACATACACACACACATATACACACACAATGCTTACCCAAAATCCAATTTAGAAAATAAATACAATATACAAGTATAAGAACAGAGCACTACACTAAATTCACTTTCAGAATGCACTACACTACACTACACACACACACACACACACACACACACACAATACAACTTAAGAGAATTAAGAACAATAAATAGGGAAGTGTCTTCAGAAAGTAGTACACGTTAAACAAAAATAATGACCGCCACATTCTAGATATTCAAGTACATGTACAGCCAACTGTCCACTGAGGCTTAGCATTGATTCAGCCAAAGGTGTAGAGATCGGCGGAAATGAGGTAACAGCGTATATATATTCAAGAATGCATGAGAGACGTTGTGTTTATGAATAGTCGGTAACAAAGTCCATATTCTCGGCCATGAAACTGTTATTTCGTTCTCTTCAATCTGTGATATTAAAACCCGTTACAAAAGCATCTGCCTTGGAAGAAGAATCAATGCTGGCCTTGTAGAGAGAGGAAACACACGCTCCACAATGTGCGGGGGTTACGCGCTCTCAGAGCAATCAGTGAAAGAGAGAGAGAGAGAAAGAGTGTATATGACCATCAGCTTGAAGACTACTCACCCAGACATACAGTATGAAAAGCAATGAAAACACTGGCTTGAATGCTTATTCAGCTAACAGGATGAATGAAACACCACTCCCTGGATGAGTAAAAAGCTGACCACAAGCATGTTTCCCACAGGAGCCTCCCTACACTGTGTCTGGAGATGTGTGTGTGTGTGTGTGTGTGTACACTGCAGTGAGTGTTAGAGCTGTTAGTCTGGGTGAGTACGGTTAGTGAACAGGAGCAGAGCTGATGATGCAGCAGCAAGACTGGCGATGATGTCGGGTTTGGCTTTTACCCGAGATAGCGCCTCCTCCACCGTGATCATCTTCTCTTTGACCATCATCATCAGCTGGATACGCTCTTCATCGCTCATGGTGATCTCGCTGGCCACATAGCCGATGTCCTCTCCTAGCACAATCAGATCTGTTACAGTGATGAAGAGAAAAGAAAAGTAGGGGAGAGCAGAGAACGACAAAAAAAATAATCCAGCTACCTTTCGAGCTCTGCCGCATGAGCCCTTTCTGGGATTTTCTGAAGTTTTGCCAGAAAGATTTGTTCTTCTTCTTGCTATCCCATTTTCCTGTAAGAGGAGAGTGAAAAATTCAGGTCAGCGCTGCCGCAACACGATGGCTGGTTACGACACTGAATCTTTTCTTACAAAAGTCCACTTAAAAAAACACAAGTGGATGCCAAAAGATTTTTCTTAAAAGAGAGCGGGCTTAGCCATTTACAGCAGCCAAGTAGGAAAAAGCTGAATCAGCATCTCTGAGCTGTATCTCCTGTTTCTGGACTATTTGTTTTTAATGAATAATTAAGAAAGATAGTGAGCCACCATACGAACATTTCTGAATGTGAAACTCACAGATCTTGGTTTGTAATAACACTGAGACAGAAGTTGTGTTACTGTTTCGCACTTTCTGAGGGATATCATCGAACAAATCGAGTAACACTAAAATTGGCCGTGCTCTCAGGGAGGAAGGTGTGGCATACTCTCTCTCCCCAATGAATCAATAGGCAATCATGGGCGTCTCTGAGCTCTATAATGCACAGAAGTGGGCGAATAGCGCTTTCCTCCGAGTGTGTTACGCTGAAAAGACGCAGTCAGCTGGCTTCACGTGCCTCAGAGCAAGCAGGTGATAGCCTTCACCCCGACTGGTAGCTGTTGTGTAATTGAGGAGATCTTNTCAATAAGCCCAATCCAGACATAGTTAAATTTGCAAGTGCTGTATTTTTGGGGTTGATTAAACTCACCTGAGCCATCTTCAGAGTTGGACTTGTGCAGAGGGATCCTGAGAAGAGAAAAGACAGGAATTACAGTGACCTTTAGGAACTCATGACGAACACCGCTATCGGATTCAAACTTTTGGCAATCGACATTACAGACATATGTTTCTGTCCAAGAGCAATTCTTGTCAAATTGTGAGGCTCCAGTTGCACAGTGCGCCATTAGGGGGCAGTGCAAACCTGCACAGCCTCCAGACCCCAGGCTCCTGAGGCTCGGAAGGCACTGGCAAGTTAATACCGAGACCAGATGTGACCATGAGGAGGAGTGTGAGACAGCGGGACAGACGCTCACTGCCCGTTTACACTCAGACCTCACTTCTCAGGGCAACAGGAAAACATAATAACGACGTACAGGCCTCTGGAAACACACACAGACACAATATCCCGGCTTTGAGTTTGAGAATAGGAGCTTATATAGGAGAATACGAGCATGTGTCAAAATGCATTCATTTCTAGAGATATTTTAGGTAGATGTTAAATGTTCGCCTATCTTCCTGTGTTACTGATGTGACGAAAAAATGTAAGAGGCAAACAAGAAAAGAAAATAAGAGAGGAATGAGTCAGAAGCAAGTGCGAGGAACACCCTATGGAAACCTGCTGAGGTCCAACCGCTAAACAGGAAGTGTCTTTAATGTGTGTACAAACACTCGAAAGTGAAAAGGTTTGGTTTGCTCATATGGGTGGACAGACTTTCTCACATCCGAGATAAAAACCACCTTAGCACACCAATAACACACTCACGAAAACACGGTCACTGTATCATAAATAATACGTCAAACAACGTCATATAAATATCATCCTGATTCTCAAAGGCATTTCTACGATACATGCTACGGATCACAATATTTATAGCTGTGCTCAGAAACTCCCAGCAAAACAGCTTTAAAAAGGTTTTTTAAAAATGCAATTAAATATATATTTAACACATTTGTTTAGTATGAATGAATCTCTGAAAACATATATTGTGACGTAGATTATAACAATATGGCTATTATATCATCATATCCCCAGCGCTAACAGACACCCTTAAAGATACTTATCTAAAATACTTGTATTAAAGTATAACACCCAGAATATTTTAGCCTAAATCCTGGCTGCCAGGTGTGTGTGTGTGTGTGTGTGTGTTTAGGAACCGTGCTGAGAGCTGTAAAACTCCGAGTGATGACAGAGTTTCAAAATGAGAGCCTTACAGGTTTTGAGCATATTTACATGCGTAAAGTATTAATGAGAACCAGAAAGAGACAAACACAGCTGTTAACAAGCGGCAGGAGTCGTGTTATCGGGGAAATGTAATGCCCGTGGCGGATGCTCTTGTCTCCTAGTAAAAAAAAAAAACATTACACAAAAGATGTCAACACAAACTAACTCCATTACATGTACACTTTAGTCTAACACATCAGTGTGGCTCGAAAAACTGTGTGTGTGTGTGTGTGTGTGTGTGTGTGTGTGTGTGTGTGTGTGTGTGTGTGCGCGGGGGGTGAATTGGAGGTTAAAAAGTTTAACGCTTTTTATGAATGCAGTGTTGCCATGGCAACTTAATGATATGATAACTGATGAGGCCCCACTCTTCATCACTACGCTCTGTCTCCCTGCTCTATTCACCCAACACACACGCGCATGCGCATCCGGGGGGGTCGGGCTGGGGGGTGACGAGGGGGGCTCATGGCAGTAGGCATGCTGTTTCTATGTAAAGGACCTCTGCTGAATAGCAGCTTAATAAATTAGGGCCTTTTCACCAGCTTTACTATTTACAGAGCCAACCACAGCCCCACAGCCCCACTTTACACTTTCATCCACTGCCAAGAATGCTGTGTGTTAGGAGCTGACAGACAAAATGATGCCTGATAACATACTCATGCTCATGCTTACTGGTGATACTGCTAAACCAGGCTGGGCAGCTTGACTGACAAAACCTCAGCAGTAACCTTTATAACGACCCAAAACTCGTTAGTTTGCCATGGTCATGCATGAGAGCATAACTTCCTGTAAGTTTATAAATTTAAAGAGATATTATTAGTATTTTATCTGCATCTATATCTGTAAGTCTGTGAAACACTGTCATTGAAGCATTGTCAGCCAGCTGATGTATTACTCAGGGCCTGGTAGCTGCATGCGGCGTTTAGTGATGAATCGGAAATATATTAGCAAGACGCAAGTGTGGTTTTCCTCCCACTTAATAGCGCATAAGTACATTAAAGCCAATTTTTTTAAACTGGCCACATTTCCAGGAAGTGGGCTGACTTCCTGGTCGTTGATTTGACAGATCCCAGAATGCACCTGGTGTCCTGTATGAGAGAGCTTTAAGCGTCGTCCGACTGAGTAGCCACACACACACACACACACAGAAAGCGGAGTCAGTAGTGCCCCAGGGAAGTGACGAGAGGATGACCTTCAGTAGAGGTCAGGGCTAATGGAGGGGACAAGAAGGATTTCGTCAGAAAATTGGTCCATTCGCTGCAATCAGCTGCACTATAGCGCTGAAGTGTGTATGCTGATTAAATCCTCACATTACTGTTAACTAAAGAAATAAAACCGTCTATGCAGTCACTCAGACAGGAAGTCTGGGTAATCTCGGAGTGTTTGTTCTGTACAGGATGCTGGTGCTGATCAGTGGAGTGCTTTTAAACACATACAGCATTAGGAGCTATTATTAGCTCACACTTGCACACAGTTAGCGCTTTAACAAATACACTGAGTGTTAAGAAAGGCATCCTGACAAGTATGTTTCATGTCATTGTAAAAAAAAATCCCCTGAGAGAGAGAAAGAGCAGCAGGGACTCGGAGAGGCACGGCAGTTATTTACTCTGAGCCTGATTGCTAGCTTGTATCTTCTGACTGTAGAGAAGCTGAGAGGAGGAGCAGTCGAAACGGCTAGCATACAACACACGATTTACTCCAGTATACGATTTATTAGCCTTTAAACAGTGTGAAAATGGGTTGCATGTGTATTAGCTTTCACTACATACCTACATATCTCCTGTTTTACTATTTAAACACAACTTACTTCATATTAGATATTACCAGATTAGCAGTGGAAGCTAACTGTACTATCTCTGCTACTTCTTTCCAAGCTTTAGTTATTTTTGTAACATCTCCATACACATTTAATGAGGGGTCGTATATATATATATGACAGGATAAGATGAAACCACAGTGCAGAGGAACTAACTGCAGGTAGGAACTAAAGCTGTGAGAGGGGGAATGAAAAAAAGTCGCACCACGCACGCCATGTGGGTGATCTGAAGAATCATTCGAGCTAGTGGTTGGGAATCGTTGCATTATTGCGTCATACCTAATTTGCATAAAGTGGGAACAGATTTCACACGTTGCTGTAATCGTGGCTACGCGTCACACGCGTACATAGACAGTGAAAGGTCACTCGCTAGCAATGAGCACACCTTTAGTAGTCACTTTCCCAGGCATAATTACCTAAAGACATTATACCATCCTTTTCTTTTTTTTCTTTCTGGGGCAGTCGTGGCCTAATGGTCTGAGAGTCAGACTTGTAACCCGAAGGTGAACCTGAAGGTGGTGGGTTCGANAGTGAATGACCAGTGCTCTCTGCCACCCTCAATACCACCACTGAGGTGAGACCCTTGAGCAAGGCACCGAACCCCCAGCTACTCCCCGGGCGCCGCAGCTAAAATGGCTGCCCACTGCTCTGGGTGTGTGTTCACTACTGTGTGTGCGCACTTGGATGGGTTAAATGCAGAGCACAAATTCCAATTATGGGTCACCACACTTGGCCACAAAGTCACTTCCCTTCCCTTTTAGAAACAAACTTGTGAAAACACAAACTTATCTTGTGCCATGCAATAGTTTTCACTTTCCATGTTTTTTTGTTTTTTTTTTGCAAAGTTCTCTTCAGTAGCTCTGTACAGGTATCACACCTGTAACACTGAACAAACCTGTAGCCGCAT
>JAKKZK010001352.1:0-28996 GCA_037577455.1 Pangasius macronema | reverse complement strand
ATTTTACTGTAACGCTTCATTCTGTGCTGAAAACTAATGTCTGGAGTCTGAAATGGTTTTGTACTGAATCAATAATGCAGCTGAAGAAGCTAACTTTGCCATCATGTTGCATTTTATTGGCTGCTAGGTGCTGTAGTGAGAAACAGGATTAGCCAATCAGAATCCTGCATTTTCCACATCTGTATTTTAAAGGACTAGCCAGCTTGCTGCAACGTGTTTTACTTCCTGTGCCTATTAAAGCTAGTAGCTTAGGTTCCTCAAATGAGCTAATAAAAAAACGTCTGTCACACGTCACACTTATCAGTTTAATCACGCAGGTCACACACACACACACACACACACACACACACCGATGTTCATTCCTTTCTAAGCGACTGCGTCATGTACTCGTTTTTTTGTTGTTTTAAGTGAAATGTGTGCCTGTGATTCTCAGAGCCGTGCTATCAGACATAAACACTCACACTAGATATGCGACTCGAGTGTGTGTTTGGGTGGGTGTGTGTTAAAAGTGTGTGAGGATTTTAGTCCCTACATGGGAAAGCAGCTCTCCAAACCAATTCCAACCCAAATCGCTTTGTGCGATGCGTCACACACAGAGAACGCGCTGTTCGCAGAAAGGTCTACGCTTCCAAGGTCTACGCTTCCAAGCCCTGACGATCGATGGGTTCAAAAAAAAAAGACAAAAGCAACACCGCTCACGTGTCTCAGGTTCTGACCGCTTGCCAGAGATGAGTGCTGGGATTTGACCCTGTAAAGCCTTATTGCTTTTTAACCTTTTGTTTTTTGGAGGTTCAGCCTCCAGCTCCAGCACTTGCATCACTATGACTCCTGAGGAACACAAAGAAATTAAACTCTGTTGCAAGTTCTATCGCAGTGGAAAGTCTGACTTAGTGATTGCAAACCGCCAAGTTTCCATGGAGGACGTCCAGCTGGAGCTTGACACGTTTCAGGGGAAAAGTGTCCCAAATTTTCTGAAGTGGAGACTGTAACGCCGGGGGCGTCGGTCCGCCAAGACACGAGTCGTGCATAGTGAAAACAGAAGATACGGAAAAAAGAGTGCAGAAGGGTGAAGAAGTAAAAAAAGAACACCAGTGACGTGCACGTGCGCGGTGGCGGAAAAGGTTATAGAAAAATAATCGCAGTGAAAAACGGTGCAGTTTTCTGTAAGGAGATGTTTACGTAACATTTCTGGAAGGAGTCTCCAGTGTCAGCCCTGGAGGACACAGAGGACTCTTTTTTTTTTTTTTCCGTCTTATTAACTTCAGCGGAGAGAAAACTCGAGGCTGATGAGGGAACGACTGATTATCGCTGCTATAATGAACTTTTCCACAACATTAAATGTAACTATAAACAGATAAAAAGTGTCAGTGGTTAATACCTATAAACATTGTAATTGCTGGCTAATTGCTGGGATATTAGAGGAGTAAAACACGTGGGGACGTGCAGTGATAGGAAAATAAATGACGTTAGAGTGCTAACAGTAGCTCTGCTTCATCACACCAGCGATGTGTTGTTCATTCGTACAGATCTTCGAGATTTGTAACGTTGAATAAACGGAAGTTTGGGTTTTATCGGTAAACCTCGCGAGCCGGTGAAGCGAGAGAGAGCTGAACCAGCTTTTAGAGCGCTGTTTGCTGTATGAAGTTTGATTTATAAAATGCAGACACACGACGGCGACACGCGATCGTGAAATCCTCGCAAGTTTAGTAATCCGGGATTATCCGGCGTCTCGGTTACAGAGCTGCGGGCTTTAATCCACCGCTCACGGTGAAGCTGCTTTCCTGCTGCGAGTCACGTCTCACGCCACGACAGGACCTTTAGCACGTTTTCGAACCCTTGTCCTTCACGCCGTGGGCCCGGGCTCAACTGCACGTCTGGAGATTGTAGCTAGTTTGTAGTGTGGTGTTTTCCGGGATGTGGAACACTCCGAGGTGCGGTGATGTGGGAAGCTAACGATCGGTCCGACGCTGAGGCTCCTCCCACAAACGCTAACCGCGCCTACGGATGAAAAAGAAACCGTCACCAAATCAACAATTACATCATGATTCAACCTGTCAGCGACACTGGAGACTCCTTCCGCAGCTTTAGCTTCATATCTGTTGCTTTATCCTTTATTGCAAACGAAAATAAATAAAATAATAATCATCATAGCGCACTCGCATATTTATGAGGACGGCAAAGGAGCGGAAATCTCCAGAAAGAAGCCGAGGTATGAGCGCCTGGGATCATGAGAGCAACAGCATAATTATTTTGGAAATTCATTTAATAAACTAAATAAAGACTAAATAAAGACATCCCAGTTTGGACTTTTTTTTTGTGTGTGCCAGAAAAAGCAACTAGTGTTTAGTTAGGGGGGAAAAAATGGAAAGAAATTGTTTTCTCTGAGGAGAAATGGCAAAGGAAGGAAACCACACACACACACACACACACACACACACACACACACACACACACACACTGAGGAGGCAGCTAACTGTCCTTGAGCAGGAAAACAGATGATTGTAATTTCCAGTCTTTCTTTTGAGCTCAATCCTTCAGTGGGATTGAAAATGAGAGGGTTGTGTATCATATGTCTTACCATTTTATAAATATTTTCCTCCATGCCCTGAGAGGAAGTGTGTGTGTGTGTGTGTGTGTGTTTGTGCTATAGTCTATTTGTTTGCATGCATATTTGTGCTCTCTGAAGGCCGCTCTGCGATGCCTAAACGCAGGAAAGTGAGCTCCAGACATCTGTAATCTCTTAGATAAGGAGGTTTCAGCCTGGTGCTGATAGAGCGGCGACTCACAGCTGCTTTGCATTTGCGCGGTGGAAACCCCTCCCCCTCCTTCCTGCTCCGGCTACTCAGAAACACTCCTCGTTACAACCAAACTAAACTGTGTGTCGGAGCTAACGTAGGTTCCATAGCATGCAAAAAAAAAAGGGTGATCCCGATGAGACCGGGACTAGAGTCGTCCGTCTGCTCCGACGTTCCTAACGCTAGGAAAAGTTCAGCCGAAAATCAAAGCGAAAACATCCAGATATCCAGTGGAATGTTTTGGAGGATTTTTTTTTTTTTGCGTCGTTTTTTTTTTGCACGTTTTTCACGTTTAATATTGTGCAGCTTCGCGGCTGTGACCAGTCCGACTTTCCCTTATAGCAGCTACAAACAGCCGTTCTCTCACCAGCCTCTCTTTCTTCTCTCTCTCCTATTCTGAACTTAATAAGAAGAATAAACGCAGGTTGTTACGCAACAGAGGCTCGCGGTCACAGATTTTTGGTGTTGCAGGACATGTGTAACGGCGTAGCCTCAAACAGAACCAAGCTGAGGCGCTATCACGTGATATTTACGCTACAGGCTAGTCTCTAGTGCATTGTTAGCATAGCTACACGGAGTGCTGCGGTGGAGAGACGACGGCATGCAGTCGTTCAGCGCTCGTGTGTTTGATACAGCAGGCGCGTTTCCCTTCGAGGCGCACGCAGAGCAGCTCAGATCGTTCACCAGGGTTGCCAGGTTGCAGCCAGATTTCCGGCCCAGCTACACCTACACCACAAAAGCCCTGAAAAATGTGGAAAATGGAGACGTGTTTTTCTTCTTCTTCTCGGCCTTGGCTTGCGAGGTCACTGTGGTGCACACGCATTTCTGATGTACAGATATAATAATATAATAATAATAATAATCCCCCTTTCCTAATCTTTGCAATATACTGTATTGTCCTGCACATCGTACACACACTGTCTGCACTTATCGAGACGATAAATTGGAGTATTTTTAACCCAATCTGGCAACCCGGTCAGTAACTGCCTTGTCGTCTGCTCCACCTCCTCTGAAGGTGAGCATGGGGCAGCGTGACTCCTGCCCCCGTGGCTCCGTGGCTCTAGCGCTTGTTGCAGTTCCATGCCTGGCCACTTGGTGCAGTAACCCCTCTGTGGAGGTGAATGAGGCAGTTCGATTAGGAAGACGAGCGAATCACCAGAACGGCGGCTTACGTCTGTAAAAATAACAAAATCGCTCGTCACTCAGAAAAGGAAGTTATACACTGATATTCGTGGAACAGCCGCAGCTTTGCATGACTGCTCCTGTAGACGAGTGTAAACTCCTCTTTCCCCAAGACGTCTCAAAATGTAAAGTTACAGCTTTTACACCTCTGAGTGTAACAAAGCGCTGACACTGGAGACTCCTTCCCTGAATGTTACACGAACCTGTACGCTGAGCCGAACGATACTGTACGCATGCGATACCGTATCAGTACCGGAGCACTGATCTAGAGCTGGGATTGGCGGCTGGACTAC
Organism: Pangasius macronema; assembly: GCA_037577455.1. Lineage (NCBI taxonomy): Eukaryota > Metazoa > Chordata > Actinopteri > Siluriformes > Pangasiidae > Pangasius > Pangasius macronema. Next base: position 24,726 of record JAKKZK010001352.1, on the reverse strand, counting down.
TTTATAGAAGGTTAATCAACATCTGCTGACCAATCAGAATCCAGCTCTGTGGGAGGAGCTTATACTTCTCATAAACAAACAAAAAACAATGGTTTGGTCTGGAAAAAGCCAATCTGGCAACCTGACCCCCTCCTTCCTCCTCCTCTTCCTCCTCCTCCTCCTCCTCCTCGTTTAGAAACGGCTCGCGCATCATCTAACGTGGCAGTCTCCAAGACAACGCTGAAACGGAACTCTTATCGCGGTGATGACGTCAAAAGTACAGAAACTAGGAAAAGACCGGAGATGAGCTCGTGCGTTTCAGACGAGTCGGAGCCGGAAAAGATCTGATTCGGGTTTAGTTGTTGTTTAGTTGTTGTTTTGTTGTTGTTGCGCGCGTGTTAGTTTACGGATGGACGGATGAACTTGTGGCGAAGCTGCACGCGACTCGGAGGAGGACAGAAGGACAGAGTGCACACGGCATGCGCGTTAAGAGGAAATCCCTGAAGCGCGTGCCATGCGAGGGTCTCACGTTCTTGCGCCGCGCGCGCTTTGGAGATGCAATTCTGGAAAGACAGAGAGAGCGAGAGAGAGAAAGAAAGAAAGAGAAAGAGAGAGAGAGAGAGAGGGAGAGAGAGAGAGAGAGAGAGAGAGCAGACGCGCGCGCCGGGATACACGACTTGTTCTCTGGGAAGCCTTTTTCTTCGCGTGCACGCTGATGTGAATTAGGATGAAGAAGGAGGAAGTGCGCGCGTGCACGATGGCTAAATACAACTAAATAACACTAAAAACTAATAAAGCGCGGAGAAGGTGAGCTCCTTACATCATCACCATCAAACTTTCTGAAGTACACTCTTCAAAATAAATAAATAAATAAAGAAAGAAAGAAAGAAAGAAAGAGGTTGAGCTCCTAAACCCAGCTCACACAAAAGGCTGTTCGGCTGGGAGGTCCATGAGAGCAGCCTGAGAGCAGCCTGAGAGCAGCCGGAGAGCAGCCTGAGAGCAGCCCAGCACACACATCCCTCACACACATCCCTCACACACATCCCTCACACACAGCCACAACCTCCAACCCTCCAAAGAACCTCCGAGGAACCTTTATTTACTGAGAGTGGACAGCAGGAACTTCAGCCTCATGACCTTCAAACCCGAGGCTCTTTTCACCTACCAGTGAGTTTTTGCTTTTCTTTAAAAAAAAAAAAAATTAAAAAAAGAAAATGACACTCGAGCTGCATTATAGTTATAAATAATGTAAATCTAATCATCAGATGTTAATTTGTTTTTATTCAGTATTTATAATTAATGCAAATGTTAAAGAAATTTAAAAAAAAGAAATTTCTCTTACGTCCAGTCAGCGGCTTAACGATGATTTAATCACCGAAAATTAGAGAAAAAAAAACAAGACAGAAACATTTGAGCTGCTTGATGGGAAAATGTTAAAATATCAGCCTATAGAAGATTATTTTAAAATTCAGAATTTATAAATGTTAATGCACGGAAGCCTGACACACTCAATGTGCTGAGGACATCAGATGTCCAGGTCCGAGGTTGTCCTCAGTCTCGCAGCAGATAATTAACTTTTGTTTATGAAGTGAAAGCGAACATTCGGTCCTCGCTCTGGTCTTCTGCTGTGGATTCGATCCGTTTCATCCAAACTCATAAAGTTCTCTTTAGAGTAAAGTCGCTTTTGTGCTGCGTTTCATGACGAGACGCAGACGCCTGGAAGGTCAGGGATGGAAAACCCCTCCGTAAGATCTTCCTCTCGTCCTAACGGTCTGAAGTCACACTTTTTTAAGAACTGACGCTTGATGCGTGATGCTGAAGAGATTCCCGAGGTTGGAGGAGATGATGGTGGTGAAGCTGGGGGAGGGGTGGGTTGAGCTGGTGAGAGATGAAGATCAGACGCAGGATGAGTCTCGGATTCACGGAACCTTCGGGATCGCTCAGAGCCGTGGGCTTTAGGAGGGTGAAGCTCCGCGCTCCTCGGCGTCACCACAGAAACGGTGCAGCTTGTTTAGAGTTCCTCGGCGTAGTCCTGATGGACAGCCGCACCAGGAGCAGCGCCGCTGCCGAGGAAGCGTTTAATCAGTCAGTAGAAGCTTCGTTTATGGTTTTATGGTGTAATTTGTTAATTCTGCGCGGTCGACGTTTTCCGTCGAGGTGGCTCCATCATTAGTGACGCTGCATGACGTGTGTTTTTGGCGCTCCCGGATCTGGGGAACTAATCTGGAATGATGTGAAGCTCGGAGACTGACGCAGCAGTCAGAGCAGATCATCCTCCAGCTCAAGCACTGAGTTCCTGGAAAGTTTACCATCATTAACACGGAAGGCGTAATCAGCGCCGTCTGACCCCACGCACCGATCGCTTTATAACCAGGTCCTTAATTTCCACTCATCCTCGTGCTGTTGAACGCAGCATCGCCCTTCAGGTCACGTGTCTTGACACGTTCTCGTCATGCGCTGTGTTGGAAGTTTGTGTTGATTTGTTAAAATAATGCAAACCGATCTTTAACTGTTTCACAGTTTTTGTGAATTTGAATTCACGGTCTTGATTTGAACGCATTTTTTTCCACGTTACTGCAGAATCGCGTTAATTATAAAATAATCGGGTTCCACTTCGAGCCGTTCGTGTCGTCTGAAATCGGGAATCGCTCGTTCCCGGGAGAACGCGCGCTAAACATTAAAAACGACTCACGGTCGGTGTGTACGCCATCACACTCATCGTCTCGTAAACCGCTAACTAGCTGAGCCGAGTTTCTGCCGTACGTCAGTGGCGTGTAGCTGCATCGTGTAGCTGCATCGTTTCTCATTAACGCGACGTTGAGTGTAAGTGGAAATGGAGTTTGGAGAGAAGAAGCTCTTGCTCATTTTGTTTATAGGCGCTCACTGCAGATTGGAGCTGCACTAACGATAATAACAACAACAACAATAACAACATGTCCGCCTGCGAGATCCGCACGACACGTGACTAACCTGCTGCTGAACAGTGTTACAGGCTTTACACGTGCAACAGTCGATCTTTTTAATCATATCTTGTACAAACTGGCTGAGAAACCCCGAATGGAATCGTGTTTCCTGTCAGTCATTTTACAGACACTATACAGGCCACCTAGGATCCTGGGGCGGGGCTTCGTGAACGTGGGCGGGAATCGTTCAGCTGTTAGAGACCTAATCTTAAAGAAGGGACTAATGTTACCTAATGCAGCTTTCATTATCTGTCGTTGTTTCCAAACAGGTGTCTGAATATTTATCACGAAACAGGGATATCTACTGTTCATTATTAACCAGCAATCTGAGTCCTGAACCTTAAACTCCTGAAACCACGAGCAAGAATCCAGAAAAGCTTTACGCACAACCTGGAGAGAGAGAGAGAGAGAGAGAGAGAGAGAGAGAGAGAGAGTGTTCCCACTTCTCTCTGCCTCTCTCTCTCTCTCTCGCTCGCTCTTAATCTCCATCCTGCTGCTGCTGCTGTGTGATGAGTTTTTCATGAAGTCAACATCAAAAGCGTGGAAGCACCCACTCTCTTTCCCACTCTGTGTGTGTGTGTGTGTGTGTGTGTGTGTGTGTGTGTGTGTGTGAGATGGAGAACAGGAGCAAGCCAGCTTGTGATCTCTGGCGTGTGGGTGGAAGTTATGCTGAGTTCTGAGATCCATTTGTTGGTGTTGATTCCACCGACACGCGGCCCGTCTGGTGAGAGACGCCCAGAAAAACCCGGAAGCCCCGCCCTGTTCCGACCAATTCAGAGTCATTATTTTTATTATTATTACTTATGACTAATTCCACTTTATTGCTCGTCAGCTTTCGTTAGGCAAACGTTAGTAAAGCTCTTCTGATGTATCTCAGAACATTCCAGAGTGTCTTAGGTTCAGGTTCATATGAGCAGTGTGTACGGTCCACCCATGTCCTTCGCTCTGTGTGTGTGTGTGTGTGTGTGTGTGTGTGTGTGTGTGTGTGTGTGTGTGTGTGTGTAAATGTTCTTCCCACTGCTCAGTCACCCTTCAAAGTAGATTTTATGCACACAAAGTCCGTAAGCAGACGTGCGCTAAAGCAGTAAGCGGTCCGCCTCGGGAAAAAACGCCTGTCAACATGCCAGGATCACAGATTCTGCTCCATCTCTCTCTCTCTCTCTCTCTCTCTCTCTCTCACAAACACACACACACACACACACAGCTTGGGGATATTAAAGACATGCAACTTGCTAAGTCAGCATGAATTCATCTGCATATTGAAATTATGCTAAGTGCTAAGAAGGCTCGATGTTTGCGTCATCATAAACTCTTGTTAAAAGCATAATTCCTGAAGTCTGGGCTTCTTTCTCGCTGCTAAACCGGTTAATGAAACCCAGCTGGTCCTGCATTACATTAGCTTATGTAGGCAAACCAGAAAAACATTTTGCCATGCCAACTTCTGACTATAAAGTAAACCTGTATCATGATGTCTGGCATGGCGCGCTGGCGTTGTTGTCTCGGTGAATAATCACACAACAGTCTGTAGTGAACAAAAGGACATCATCCTGGGCTTTTTTTTCCCTCTCGAGCTTGTGTTACACTTACAATCACGTCGCGCACCCACGCTCCCGTTCGCAGAAAAAAAAAAAAAAAAACTTCCCCAGGCTGGCTCTTGTTGCCTAGGCAACGCATAAGCATTCCGTCAAAGTCGTTCCCGGATCCCCCGCTAATTTTCCCGCTAACGAATTAGAGAATCGATACAGACAGCAGAACGTGCTCCACTAAAAAACCTCCCTCGATCCAGGAGATGAGTGTAGGGGCTGAGAAAGCGACAGAGAAAGAGGTGAAGCAAGCCGAGGAGGGATAGATGATGCAGAAATAAATAAAGAAGGAATGAAAAAAAGTTCAGATCGACAGTGTGACTGCTGACTAGCCCGTCGTTCACGCTAGCAAGTGACAAGTCGCTTGGAATTCGCCTTCTGTCTGTAATTTGTCAGTTGTCTCTAGTTCCCGTGCTAAACGCTAGCAGCTATGTCCAGCTTCATAATTAAATCATTACACAAATTCAGTAGTCGTTTGATTTCCATGCTTGCCTTTGTTCTAGCTTCGTTCTCAGATTAGATTAGCAAAGCGAGCTAACACTGCTAGCTACGTACATTCGCCAGAGGCACCAACCATCTCCTCCCGAGCTTCTTCATGATGTCTTTAGACACGTTTAATGAGAGGTTGTATATGACAGGATAAGGTGAAACCACTCTCATAAGGGTTTTTTGTAGGAACTAATTGTATGTAGGAGCTAAAGTTGTGAGTGGGGAACTGAAAAAACGTCGGACCTCGCGCGCCATAGGTTCGGTCCGAGGAATCGTTCGAACCAGTCATTTCCGTTTGTTGTTTTATACCGTTGTTGCATCAGGAATCTTTTTCATAGAATGGACGACATTTCAGACGTCGCTGTGACTGAAAACTTGGCTCTGTGCTGTGCTTCGTCGCTCGCTAGTGGAAATAGGGTTCGAATGAGACAGCCATAGGGATCAGCATTACAGCGGAAAACGTTGGCAGCAGTTATTTGAGTGACGGTGTAGTTGTGGGGGATGGAGATGGAAAAGCGATGCTGTTTGTATATTTTTCGTGACCCTGAGGGGTTTTTTTATGAGCGCTGTCACTGCCAATACAGACAACAAGGCTGAGCTTTCAGCACTCTGGATGATTACATAAGAGGCTCGGTCATTTTGTGATGGGCTCTGTACACGCTGGGCTACGCTAATACGCGCCGTGCTGTCAGTCCTGTCTGAGATGTTTACTGTCACTACAAGGGAAATGATCACGGTGTTGAAATTGGCATTCAAGGCGTGTGTGACGTGTTACTTGGCAGGGTATGTGGAAAATAGTGGAGACTTGCTGGATTTGACTGTAATTGTAAAGTGGTCAAAGATCTCACGACTCAAAAAGAGTGGAGCCAAGACCGACTGAGGATAAGGAGAAAATATTTAGATTTAGTTCAACACTATTCCTCTCACCATCTGTACATCTGTACGAGCAGCATGTTGGCATATTTTCTCGACTGGGAAGTCAGTTAAATGTGACAATATTTGGTTAATGATATATTTGGTATATTTGGAGATACCATCCGTATTCATTGGTCTTCGTGCGCTCAGCTGTTTCATTCACAACACAAGGCTTGTCATTTCCTGTTCATGACTGGTTGCTATATTTGTAGAATCACGATCTAGTATTTATAGAAGAGAAAGAGAGCTACGGAAATAATGGCCTGCATTATACATGTGTGTATTTCTGCCATTTCCTGCTGCTTTAATGCAACGTCTAATTAAGCAGTAACACTGCTGCCTTTTTCTGTGTCAACCACAACAAAAAACATGCACGATTTTTCATGAATGTAGGTTTTTTGTCTTGGTTTAATCAGAGGGTTTAATTCGCAGCACAGCTGGCATAATTCCCGCCAAGATGGAGGTGGTTGAGTGTATCTGCTAAACCCTTTTCCTAAAGGTTAATGCATCCGTTACGCCTACACTAGTACTGTCTAAACAAAGACAAAGAGGTGCTTGTGAGCAAAGATACAGCATCTCACTCATCTTAATATATGCCCTTTGTTTGTTTTTCCAGGCCTGTGTGTTGTCGTAGCGATGATTGCGACTGGGGGCGTGATCACTGGCCTTGCAGCCCTGAAGAGGCAGGACTCTGCCCGCTCCCAGCATCACCTGCCCATCCAGTCCCCTGTCCCTCCTCCCGAGAAGAAACGTCTGAAAAGAAAACCCCGCACGGATATCGTCGTGGTGCGTGGAAAAATCCGCCTGTATTCCGCCTCTGGTTTCTTTCTAGTCCTTGGAGTCCTGATTTTGATGGTTGGGATTGCCATGGCTGTAATGGGGTACTGGCCTCACAAGGACCACCAGAGGACACCCGAGAGCAAACACTCGGGGAACGACACGCAGGTGGCGCAGGAGCAGGTGGGAAAGGTGGCGCAATTCTTTGAGCAGCACTTGCACTCAGAGAAAATGAAGATGCTCGGACCATTTACGATGGGCATTGGGATATTTATCTTCATCTGCGCGAATGCTATCTTACACGAGAACAGGGACCGAGAAACAAAGGTCATCCACATGAGGGACATGTACTCAACTGTCATAGACATCCACAGCCTGAGATTACAAGAGCAGAAGTGTATGAACGGGGCCTACACAGGTCCCTATGTTGACCACGAGATCCGCTCTTTTGGTCAGGACAGTCAGTACACCTCGCGGCTAGCCGCTAACACGCTGCTGACGTTCTCCGGATTGGGCGGCGATGTACGACTGTCCCGCCGCACAAGCTCCGCTGAAGATGAGGAAGGTCTAATGAGCGAAGTAGGCTCGAGCTTGTTGTCAGCTGGATATAGGGAACATTCGGGATCGATATTCGGGTTCCAACCAGAAGGGCTGCGTCACTGGGAGGACAAACGTAACGATCTGAAGAAGTGCCAGACGCGCTCCATCGTATCATCCTCCATTAGCGCCTTCACGCTTCCTGTCATCAAACTCAACAACTGCGTGATCGACGAGCCTGACATTGACAACATAACTGAGGACTCTGAGCAGCTACGAGACAGATCAAGACCTTCGTCCATGGATTCCTTAACCGTACCTATTCCAGATATCTCGAAAGCCTTCAAGCCTCCCAGTACAACGTTGTTCCGGAGTAACTCTACAGTTACAGAATCCCCTGCGTATGCATCAGCATCTGCTTCACCCTCTTCCCTGTCCCCCGGATCCACCAGTGGCCGATTCCTGGCTCCTGGAGCAGACCGGAAAGACTTTGGCTCTAACAATTCTCTCCACATGCTGTCATCTCACTCCAAGTCTCTGGACCTGGAACGAGGTCCCACCATGCTGACCGTACAACCGGAACAGCGCAAGCATCCCAGCTGGCCCAGGCTGGATCGCAGCAACAGCAAAGGCTACACCAAACTGGAGAATAAAGAAGACCCGATGGACAGGCTGCTGGTGCCCCCAGTGGCTGTTAAGCGGGATTACACCAAAAAAGAGAAACTGCTCATGATCTCAAGGTCACACAACAATCTGAGTTTTGAGCATGATGAGTTTATGAGCAGCACTCTGAAAAGAGGGACGTCTGAGACCAGGTTTTAGGGGACACATCGTGCACACATCCTCATCCCTCTGCAATATATATGTAATGACTTTTTGTTGTTTTGCCATTGTTGAAGTGGTTGTGAATTTCAGAAACACAAGTCCCATGGACTGCAAGCTCAGGTGGATATTCTGATAGACAGAGCATTTCTAAAACGAAGCGTGTGGATTTTTAACCCCCGGAAAACAAGAACTCACAGGCGAACCAATGTAAATAGACCGTGATGTAATAGCTGTGTCATTTGTTAAATTTGTTAAATGCATTTTAGTACGTTTCTGTATTTGATAAATGTTGATACAGGACCTGTTGTTAGTTGTAGAGAGTGTGTGCATTGTTGTACCAGAGATGGACAATTATTTTGCTATGAGGTTTTAAATAATTTATTGTTCAAAAACAACAACAGAAAACACACGTGGCTATTTTTGAACAGTCGTCGATGTATTATTTATCTGTTTCTCAGAATAAAAGTAAACTTTTCACACAGCACAGTGTTTTATACGTTTTATAGTCGACGCCAACATGAAAGCATAAAATCGTCCTTGGTGTTCAGAAAAACTCAGGTTCTTCACCACACATACAGCTTCAGCAGAGCTACTCGGAAGATCTTGAAGGTCTCAGACCACTCGTTAGTTCACACGTTACACTTCACACATTTGGTGAAGCCGTACCTTTAAGTTTTCCGACATCTTCAGGACAGAAGAGTTAGGGTTAGGGTTAGAGTTAGGGTTAGAGTTAGGGTTAGGGTTAGGGTTAGGGTTAGGGTTAGGGTTGCTGCTTTTCGGTAAAATCTACTAACTTTTTTAACTAACTTGTTTCCCAGACGTTCCGTAACATGAAATGTCAAGATGAAAAGTATGATGTGTTGTTGTTTAATACATAAAAAAACAGTTTATCAGCAAACTGCTGTGGCGTAAAAGGAATAAAACACGTGCGTACTATAGGGTGGTAGCAGTAACTCTGCATCATCGCACCACCCCGTCGTTGATTGTTTTTCTGTAACAGTACAACACCATGTGTGTTTTATTACTTACGTACAACCAGCACATAACAAGGGACATAACCAGTAGGTTATCTTGTAGCTATTTCACACAGACGTTATAGAAATGGTTTAGATTTTCTGTTGATTTTCTAACTACATACTGGAGCTTTGGAGTTCTTACTATATATCTAAATCCTGAAAATGTACATGTGACTTCTCCACTGCTGCCTTCAGTGCGTATGGAAATGATTCTCTTGTTTGCCGATTGATTGATTGATTGATTGATTGATTGATTGATTACTGTGCTAACTACTGGAAGCTCAGCATTAGCTATTAGCAGGAATGATGTGCTAATCCTGACCCTTGGGTAAAAGTGACTAGCGTATGAAGGGGTAAAGCGGTAAACTCTTCTTCATCCATTAGTATCATAGCACAGATTTGAAACAGCTTCTCCGTTTGCTGGTGATTTGCTTTACTTTCTGGGTTACTAGGGAATGTTTATTGGGCAATTAGTCTTAACCTAGATGTCAAAACACCAGTCAGTCAGAGTAGTTTATTCGTTTTAAGTTGTTTAGTAAATCATTCCCTTATAAGTGAGTAAAGGCTAACACGATCCTCCCTCCTCCCTCTCTCCCTCTCTCCGTCTCTCCGTCTCTCGGGTCCTGTGACACAGCTGAGAAAACTTTCTGCCTCTTGGCAAGAAAGTGAACAGCTTTGCCGTGTTTATCATCATCGGCTGCTCTGGGAGGACCAACACGATCGCTGCCAAACTCCTCTCCCATCGAGAGACTTTCACCATTCGCAGATGAACGGCCAATCAGAAAACAGTCCACAACGCTTGTCATGGTGCCTATGGGAATAAAGGAATGCACAGTATGGGCTGTATGAATAAAAAGGGATGTTTATATAACGCTGCGGTGACGTTTCTGAAGTTGTGTAATGAAAGGCTAAGCGCATTTTAAATAACTCCAGCTGCTTTAAAAAATGAGCACTCGTCCCTCTCGTGCTGGTATTAACACGCACCGTGAAGTCGCCAGTCCCGCACTCGACTTCTCAGACCTAAAATCGAGGTCGGGGCTCAGCGACCTTACTCTGCCTATCTTCAGCCAGCATCTGTGAATTGCTCTGGGCGACAAGGTTCATCCTCAGCTGCTGCACGAAATAATAATAATAATAATATATATAAAAAAAACCCTGCAGAATATCTCACTCGATGCTCTACAGGATGCAGGATTTATTAGACCCGACACATCCTGGTTCGAGAGAGTCACAGAGGTTTATGGTCAGTTAAAGGAATTTTACAATGAATATGCTACGTGTTAGTTAGCATTAGCAGTGCTGCAAATGCCGCGTTATAAATCACACAGGGTTTAAAAGGTTAATAAGATTCCGTCCGCAGGAGCGAATGTGCATGATGAATGCACCGCGATTCATAATTACAACAATAACAACCTATAAATATACCCAAGACTGTGCTTCTGGAGAGAGTTTGTGAAGAGAGTTCTCGAATACTGACTCTAATCGCTGTCATGGAGCTTTAGCCATCTCGAAACCTAATTAAAAAGTTCACTAATCTTCCACATATGATTGTCGGATAATCTCATTTCGAAAAGCTCTCATTCTTTCAGATGTAATTGTTTTTGAGGTTTCTCCTCGAATTTTTTTTTTTCAACGCTCGGAGGAAACTCAGTGGAACGCTTCAGTTCACCTCGGCTTCTCAGAAAGGTGCCGGATTAACACGAGTGGGGCTGCGTTTAATGCTCCAGGCGACTTTGAAAGGTTCTGTGTAGAGCCCTAGAACTGCGGTTTCCAAGTCAGAGCCTTTAAGAAATAACCCCTGAGCATCCATAGAATCCACGGAAAGCCGTCTCTCGTCGCTAGGATACTTGCGAAGCCGGTAACCGAGTAACGGCGTTAAGATGGCCGCGAGTCACGCTGTAACACGTAAGGAGTAAAACACTGTGTGTGCTGCTGATGTAGGAAACTAATCAACACTAGGGCAGTGCGTAGAAGTGTAGATACTGTTACCACCCTGAGGATGATTATTGTCCTTTTCCTGCATGTCCCCAAGTGGCTTATTCTTCTTATCTCCAGTTAATTTAACTAATAACGTGTAATTATGTTTTTTTTTTCACCTTATTTGACTTTCTACGGTTCCTCATTTTTAACTCCATGGAAGTCTTTTACACGTTTCCTCCTCCTCATTTCCTTCCTTTCTCGGTGTTCTGTGAAGTGATCCGGATGCGTGTGGTTTTATCTCACCATCGCTCCTCCACCATCAGAGCGCCAGAAGCTCACCATGGCAACAGCAGGACTCCTGCCACTCACCTACCTGACGTCAAAGACGGCGCCCTGCAGGACGCCAGCTCCAAAGGACACCATTAGAGACAGCATGCGGGACCAAGTCGAGGACGGACCCTGAAGTGCGTCAGCACGCTGCCTTCCTCAGCTCGCTCCCCGATTCCTGCCTCTAACCACTGCCTCTGTTTTCAGTGTCACTTTATCGACCCGGATCGTCTCTTCCTGGCCATGACGAGAATCTTTTAACGCACCGTTGACACGAGCTTCAGATAGCAAGTCTCCGGTGTGACGCTCTGCCAAAAACAACTCTGCGTAAAGTTCTGGAGGTTCTAATAAACGCATCTTCGTCATCTCGTCCAGCGTTGGGGCCAGCGTGGAGCTGCTGCTGACCTTACTGAGTCATCTCTTAATCTTTAGACCTTTTCAGCTGCTTGTGACCTCTCAGTTTGTGGCCAGCAACGAAAGACGTGGGTTTGTGGGAAATAAATAAGCATTCTGGAAATTATTCTCCTCAAACGTGCCAAAACAACACGTTTCCGAACGCGAGTTCTTTTCAGAGTTCTGTTGGGCCTGATGTCTCTCAGTCTTAGTTTCAGTCTCCCAGAAAAAGTTCCTGATGCTCTTCACGTGTGTATGCTGATAAAGGACAGTAAGTGGTTAATTACCAAGTGCACTCATGGCACGTTTACGTTTAGCCACGCCCACAAAGCACCACAAAGCACCACAAAGCTCCATCAAAACCCCACAAAGCTCCACAAAGCTCCACAAAGCTCCATCAAATCTTGTCTCAAACTCATCGCTGATCATACGATTTGAAGCCGATTGGTCAAGGTTCACATTAGTGTGTATATTAAATTTACACAACTACTCGATTTTCATGAATTCTTCTAGTGTAAATGTTTCTGCGTAAAAACAGTTTACGAATAAATTCGCGGATGGGCACGGCTCATGGAACAAGAAGATTCTACGATGTTTTTGGTAAATCTGCTCGATAAGTTAATAATCTGCTCTCACGTCTCAAGTTCACGTCATCTCGTGGAGAAGAAATACGCAAAGTGAATCACGGTATTCGTCACGTTTCGCTACTGTTATGCGGGAACTTCGTGTAATATGAAAATCGGCGTAGAAAAAGTAGCTAATGATGCAGCAAAAAAAAAAAACCTCTCTGTTTCTGGAATATTAGCTCCATTATTCAGGTGGCCACTCGAGCCTGTTCATGCGCAAGCGTAAAACTAGCGTACAGTAAAAACGTGACCTTGTAACACGCCGAGGAGCAGGTCTCTCGAAAACTTTCGTCACTTCACTGCTCAGTCCCCCGACACCCACCACACTCCAAGCGATTAGTACATCAGCTTTGTTATTTTGTTTTGCAGAAGCATGCGAACGCCGTTAGTCTGATTAAACGCTGATGTTTTCGCACAGAGAGCCGCTACACCGCGAGTGCTGTGCCTTTTAGCGCTCAGAAAAAAACCCAGGTGTATACAGCATATGATTAATCATTCAAACAACACATTTTACTTTTACTGTTTTAAGAGATTTATGTGAAATATAAACATAAGTTGCGTAAGTTGCTGTGTTTAAAATGCAGTTTGTTTGTTTGTTTGTTTGTTTGTTTGTGCCTGAAAATTAATTCACAGTGCATCTGGTTGAGAATAAAACACCTTATAAATATTATTATTATTAGGCAGCTTTAGCTATCAGCTATTTTCTAGCGCCGTTCGTTCGATTTGGGGGGAAAACAAAAACAGTAGTTTTGAAACTCGGGTGATGTAGCTGAGGATGAGGAACTGTAGAATTTCAGGAGTTATGTTCTTCAATTGTTGTTGTTGTTTTTTTTTTAATTTGTGAATGAAATATGATTTCTTACTCCCAGCAGCTCTGTTTTTCTTTTCAGCCACATTCACATAGTTTAGACCACGCCCACTTCTGGTTTAATCTCATTACGGATGTGAATATTTTTGGGCTTTAAACAGACGCAGGTGCGGGTGTTACGTTAAAGGCCTAATGTGTACGGTGTAGCTCACGTGTCTGAGGCACGAACGAGCTCCGTCACTGCTAGAGCGGCTAACCGGGAAATGACGCTATGAATAAGGCTTTCGGTTTGCAGAAGCGACAAAACAATGAATCGCCTCATTTCTGTTTCCGCAGTCCGTCGTTGTGACTGAGTGGGAATTCATATCTGTTCACTTCCTCGTATGAAACTCGAACCCGAGGCCCATAGGGCTTTCCTCGCTTTTAGAGAACCAATTCAGCTCATGGAGAGGGTTGATAATTAGCTAGTCAAATCAGTCGACAGTGCCGTGAGCCGAGAGGTCCCTGGCGCTGAGACTACCAGGACGAAATTACTGAAGTCAGGTTGCAAGAGCATCAAGGACGTCTAAACGCGCTCGCAGATCCACGCGGCAACGCGTCTTAATTCTAAAGCTAATATTTCCTTTTTTAATCGAGTAATGAGCACAATTCTAAAATAAAAAAAAAAAAAAACATTTTCCCTCAAATTATCCAATTGTCCAGACGCTTCACCAGTAATGCACGGATTAAAAACGTGATCGCTGTTATGGTGAAGTTTTCTGTAAGGAGATGTTTATGGAAGGAGTCTCCAGTGTCAGAGGCGAAGCTGTACCTTTACGCTTTCCGACATCTTCAGGACAGAGGAGTTTACGCTTCACGGTTTCTCACTAACTCGACAAGCCGTGATCATTTTTATTATTATCTTTAAGAGAAAGTGAGGAAAGGAGAACGTGCTTGTAGCTGCTCTGCTATGACGTGACTCGAACGTGGAGTTCAGTTTGATTATTTTTATTTTTATGTCATGGTTAGCGTCTCCGTGTACAGAGTTAGCATTCCTATTCTCTCAGTGTCAGTGAGAAAAGCCTTGTTTTGGACTGAGCTGCTCCCAAAGGTGTAATTAATGACCCTCGAAGGTACGCTAGTGCTCCTGAGCGGCTAATTATAAATGCTAATAATGTTCCCTCGGCAGTTTTATTCCTCTGGATAAAGGACTAAAGGACGATGCAAGGTGGCTGTCCTCAGGGCTACTATCCTGGGACAGCTGTGGTCACCAGTTAAGGCTCTACTGGGTTCTTTACCCAGCGTTCAGCACATGACATGATGTATAGAGTTAGCTAGCCAAAGGCCTGAGTCTCCTCGTATAAGTTTGGACTGGAGCTGAAGGCTACGCTGGTCCTGGATCCGATGTTCCTGGGTTTGCTGTTTGCTAAACTGCTGTAAGTTTCTTTAAGGTGTTGAAGTGACTGACCACCGGCTAACGCTTCATCTGCCACTGACTCGCCAGATCTGCTGTAAGCAGATGGAGGCTGAGGCTCGTTCCTCTTTGTCTGTGTGTGTGTGTGTGTGTGTGTGTGTGTGTGTGTGTGTGTAATTCCCAGTGTGGGCTTTGACGAGATGTCAGCACAAGTCGAGTTCATCAGAAGAGCTGCTGGGTGTCGGAACAGGATCAATTCACCACAGCGGCTTCTGCGTGTTCCAGCTAAAAATATCGGCTTCTTTCGCTTTTAGTGAGATCACAGAGAGAGAGAGAGAGAGAGAGAGAGAGAGAGAGACAGAGAGAGAGAGAGAGTCTGATGGCACCAGGGATGATCAGAGTAACTGTTTTTAAACAACAAATATCACAGTTCATCTTCTCCAGCTGATTGCTGATATTCTTACAATTATTTATTTATTTATTTATTTTGTATTGGAACCTTTTCCAAAAAAAATATTTTTATGATGCAAATGAGGCCTTGTGTAATTAAATTATCATACTTAATAAAACAACAGAAAGAAAATCAGAAAGTTGTTGGGAAATCATTTAGTTTATTGGCTAATTAAGAGGAATGAAAAAGATATTTTATGCTACTTTTCCAAATAAAATCAAATGAAAGTCCATCAATAATTAACGTTTTGGGAATTCTGATTTTTTGGGAAAGTATGCTTTTAATTAAACATTAATAGAGAAATGATTTTCCAACAAATTCTTCATTAAAATTCCACAAAAATTCATCTACAAACCTCTTTAAAGATTTTGGTTTCTGAATATAATAACAGAAATTGATGTGTGTATCATAATAACACTAATGTGACATATAGAGTATATCAGGAAGCAAGCTTTCCGGGGATTTACGCATGGCGTGGCGTGATGGTGAAGTGGGCGGAGCTTGAAGCGGCTTTCGGAGTTGCTACGTTTGGAATGACGCCGTGGTCACGAGCGGACAAAGCAAACCTTTCTCGGGTGAGTTGTGATGTTGTTCTTGCTCCTGTCTAAGAGAAGATGTTATAGATTGTCCAAAAAATCTAAAAACGTGACCTAAATGATCATTTCTACCCGCAGGGTCTCGCCTTCACGCACAATATTCCCAGTTTTCTTAAAGAACGAAAAACAGAGACTCCGAGCTGCTCAGTCAGCCTCTCGCTGATAAAGCAGTCCAGAGCAAAGCTCACAGACACAAAGCCTCTTGGGAAATTAGCTGCTGTTTGACTAGAGGTCAATAGGAATGCTTCAGAACATCCAGGTAGCTCTCGGTCATCATCGATTCTGACTACGGACGTGAGCGGGGACGGACATCTTATTCGGAATGAACAGATTGCGTGTTCTGAGCTGATACAAACGCGGAGAGACGAGAGCAGATTCCTTATTTAACGAAGAAAAAAATAGGTGGTGGCGTTTTCCCGTGAGGAGACGTTCATTTCACATTTGTAGGAGGAGTCTCCAGTGTCAGTACGGTGGTTTAACTTAGTCGTCAGGTTCTACAGGCAAAACGCTGCTGTCTTATTTCATATTACAGAATGACAAAATGACATCCTAATGATGTTTTCTCCGTGTCATATTCATCAAGAGAAAGTGTGCCACACACACACACACACACACACACACAGTATAGTAATTCGAGTATTATTGACGTCCTTCCTTGAGTAGTGCGAGACCCAGGCACAAAAAGCCCGCATGTTTATCGGGAAGTGACAGTGAAAGCTTTCCTCGTGTCCTTATCGGGGTGTGTGACACGCACGCCATCGGCAAAGTAAATTAATACACTGTGTTCACCGAGACCTGTAGAAATGGCTTCGGTGGGTGTTCATTTATAACTGAAACACACACACACACACACACACACACACGCACACAGAAACCTGTTCAGGACCCATTAAAGCGGTGTGTGACAGTTCATTTAGACGTGACTGGAAGCCAACAAGCAGCTAACAACAGCCTCAGCCCAAAAAGCCTAAACCACACTGCTCAGAACCAGCCTGTGGGCCTTTGGGCAGGAATTTAATAACATGATCCTCTGACAACACACACACACACACACACACACACACACACACACACACACACACACACACACATACAGTCAGTGCAATTCAATTCAATTCAGTTTTATTTGTATAGCGCTTTTAACAGTGGACATTGTCACAAAGCAGCTTTACAGAAATCAATGGATTCCAAAATTATATTGTAAATGTGTGAATTTATCCCTCATGAGCGAGCCAGAGGTGATGGTGGTGAGAAGAACCAGGCTCAGAAGGAACCCGTCCTCATCTGGGTGTAACGGAGAGTGCGATTATAAATAAATAGTGCAAATGTGCAACCAGGAAATCCATCACAGTTACAGTCATAGTCTGGAAAGTGCTTCTAGAAACCGGTTGTAGCTTCTGGGTTCTACAGTGATGATGCCTTACACGTACTGCTCTCAGATCTCCAGTTTGAGTCCAATCCAGTTCTGTCGTTAGGTCCGAGTCTAATCCCCTGCCAGGCTCCGCTGTCTAATCCCCGCTCAACATTAACGTTATTAGAAATACAGATAAGCAGACACACGCGGCATTGCTGTGAACACCCCCGTGACACCACTTCCCTCGCTAATGAAGCACTTCCCGCTGAACTTGTCATTACTGTCGCCTAGACCGCCGCTGTGCTAGGCTCATTAGCCTCGGCTCAGTCTGAATTTCAGAAGCCCGGGCAGCTCCTGCCAATCTGAAAGAGCTGTGTGCTGGCAGGCGGCATGGGACCGAGCATGCCATTAGAATTAGCCAAGTTTGATTTATCGCCATCTTCAGAGTAACCACATCTCGAGGCATCTGAAAATGAGTGTGTAATATCAGTACCGCCAATGGAACCTCCCTACAGCGTTCAGAGGATGGTCATGATTGTGGAGGAACCCTAATATGAGGAGTTGTCTCGAAAATGGTTCTATTTTGATCTCCACAAAGCTACGATTTAACAGCCATGGTCGTAAAAAAGTTTATAGAACATCGTTTCCTCCAGAGTAACAGCATCTACCTAAATTATTGTTCTAAAAGTGGTTCTACAATGTCTACACCACTACCATGAATTACTGTAAAGTCCACTAGGGTCATAGTACTAAAAGTGGTTCTAGAGGAACAGCTCCAGAGGAACAGTAGCTAGAAGCATTGTACTGAAAGGAGCATCCAGGACAACGCTATCTACGTGCATTCTGAAATCAGTTCTAGGCTGCCAGTGTCTAGAGAACATCCAGTTATTGTCCTGAATTACAGTGTTGGAACCAGTCCAGTGGAACAGTGTCTACCTAGAGTCATAGTCCAAAAATGACATTTACAGTCACGCTCCTAACATGAGTTCTAGATGGTAGAGTAACTACAGCTGTAGTCCTAAACCTGCTACTAGAACATCAATGTTTCCAGAGGAACAGTAACTACAGCTGTAGTCCTAAAACTGCTTCTAGCATATCAATGCCTGGTAACTATTTTGAAACTTCGTGTAGAACATTGATGTCTCTAGTGGAACAGCATCTATCTTCAGCGATTGCTCTGAAAATGCTCTAAAATGTTTGTGTACTGTACTGTGTCCACTTACAGCTGTAGTCCTAAACGTGGTTCTACAATCTCAACAACTCCAGGAGAACGGTTTCTACCTGCATCTTCTACATGGACAGAAATAACCATACACATCTGGTCTCCACTGGTCACCACGGCTGGTTCTTTGTGCATATCACCTTTAGCTGATGCTCTAGCCAATCATCACCAGACAGCAGAGAACCCCAGACAGCAGGTAGGAGAACCAGCTAGAGCTGTTTGTTTCTTATTTTGAATGAGTCATTCTTGCCATGATGTGCTTCAGAGTATAAATGGTTTTTCATTATGCATGTGACGCTTTGTACAGGTTAGAGTGAGAGGAGAAGGTACAAATTGTTCAGGAGACAATCATTTTAACCTCGTAATGGTTCCCTTTTCATAAACCGATCTCCTCTCAGGCTGACGTGCCGGTGGGGAGCTGTAGACAATGGCACGGGAAGAGAAGCGAAAAATTTGTCAAGACATGTATTTTTCTCGTGAAGAAGGAGAGTGACGTAAGTGCTCCATTCCCCGCTTGCTCTTTTGATCACCATTATTTATTTCTCTCGAGTGGATGTGAGAATGGCGAAGAGCTCAGCGGTGGTCCAGCCATTATTCTTCAAGCTGAAAAGCTCCAAACGGCCAATTCAAGACACGCACAATTGCCGAGAGACGTCGGCTAACGGCTCACGGCTAACGGCTCACGGCCTGTGGACTACACAGCAAAAGAACATTTGCAAAAAAAGAAAGAAAGAAAGAAATGTAATTATATTCTTCATTTCAAACCACATAAAACTTTATAGAATGTATGTGTGTGTTTTTTTTTAAAGGAATTGATTTGTAATTGATTGAAAATGTATTTAACGCACGACAGGCAGGTGTGATTACATCGTACAATACAAGAGCCTATCGTCTTCCAATATGCAAATGAAGCGCATACAGTCATCCGCATATAGATTTAAATTTATCGCTAAATTAGAAAGCCGAAGTTTCCAAAATAAGCTATCAAACAATTTGGCCTCGAGTATGAAGAGCAGATCGTACGTGGGAATTCCTGTCAGAGCGATGCTAATATCTAGGTAGTTAACAACAAAGCTATTTAGCTACTTAGCTAGGTAGCATGCTGACTAGCGTCTGTTTATCGTTCATGTGCTGAAATTGTCAATTGAAATGAATCAAAACTAAATTACTAAACGTGTTCATGGCACGAAATTCCCCAAAAGGTAAAGATCACAGAGAGCTGAAAACGACAAGATGGCGACTAGATGGTGAAAGAGCGCGTGTGTTACATCTTCCAATAACGCAGCTCAGCCAATGCAGAGCGTCAGCTTCCATAGAAACGCACTAACTCCTCCTCCTTCTGTAGGGCACCGTTACTTTTTTCCTAAGGCGTAATCATCTTACTGTTCGTATTTGTTTATTAGTCTTTTATACGTAATGATAAAATGTTCCTTAAATTGGTGTGTGATTGAAATAAAGAAACTTGAGTCTATTTACACGTAAAATTTACACAGACTCCGGAGCGGAACGTAGCATACGAGCATTTTTCCGAATTAGGTTCATCTTTCGAATTTTTACGAATAAACTCTGATACGTTTCTAATTTGCATACGGCGCATATGAGAGGGAAGGCGTTACATCAGGAGCGGGAGCGTGATGCCGTCTGCCCTGCTTTCTGCGATTCAGACGTATTAAGTTTAATATTCTGCGCGGATGACTCGACACTCCAGCGCGTGCGGCGTGAGCGTCTCACCCTGAGAAACCCTGAGAGGGTTATGCAAAATTTATGAAGAAGGGCCTTAGCATTTTCGCTCTACTTGAATCACTTATTGCGCAGAGAACTGAACTGACATTTACATAAAAAAGTCGTTTGAGAAAGCGTCTCCGGCTCAGCGCGGGGGGATCAGGCATCGCACGCGCACGCGGGAGGAAATCTGTACGATTAAAGGAGAGTTCTGTTAGTAATGTTTATTAAAGCTGCAGAAATCAACCACCCTGACTGGCGGAATAGGCTTCAGACCCGGCCGTGCTCCTGCTTTACCCAGACATCATGAAAGATTCGTAGCGGCTGTAATGAGTAAGAGAGACATGGTTGGATTTTACTCAAGTTAAGTTGCAATTTAAGTTTTGTCTATAGCTTAAACCATGCGTTTTTTTACGTAGCTGATTGCGTTGTTGAGAACGAATAAATTCCTTACAGCCGGTTTTAAGATTATTCTTTTGAGATTAATACTCTATGAGACGATCCGAAAATCTCTCAGCGTCTCCGTGTCGGATTGTACGATGAAGATCCTCTAACGAGAGACAAGAAGAACGATTGCGATACGCTCTTACGTCATCAGTCAGCGTGATCCGGAAATCAGCTTTTTTCTAGCCGTTAGCATGTTCGCTTTATCGGCATCGCCGCTAGCACGTCTCGTAGCTGTCCCCGAGTTTGCCGTCGTCACGCGAGACTGGTGTCTTCTCCGGACAGCGTGAGCGTCGAATGATGACAGAAACAACACGAGTGCGTATGCGTTATCAGATGTTTGGCAAACGGCTCAGATAGGCTGTAGATAGGCTTAGCCTGACGCGCGAGCTCGGTCGACCGGCTTCTGCCGTTTCCATCGGCGCTGACCGCGGAGCTGCCAAAACATTTAGACTTCTGCAGCAGTGCATAACAGCGGAGTGAGCCGTCCGTGTGGGATCTTCTCATAAACACTGCGAACCCTCTCGCCAAATCCATCTGCCGCTTGTTTAAACTCGGAGGACGTTTGCGCGAGATCGGGCTGGAGATAGCGCTGCGTGGGTTGAATAAATGAGACGGGTTTAGTGTCCTGCTTCTGTCCACAGCGGATTAATGAGAAAGTGCTAATAATCCTCTCCCTCTTCTTCTCTCTCTCTCTCTCTCTCTGTCTCTGTTTATCTCTCTTTATCTCTCTTTATCTCTTTATCACTCCAGCACTCTCTTCTAAAAGACAAGGACACGCACATAATTGATCTATAAGAAGGGTCTTTCATCTTCTCACACTTGTTCTGCTAATCTCGAGCTAAGCGTCGTTACGGATCAGTAAATATGATTTAAAATTAAATATCAGGTTCCTTTTCGTCTGTATACTGTAGCTGGCTAGCCTGGGTAACGAGGTAGCTGGATAAAGGTGTATAGAGACAGAGAAAGACATAGCATATAGCATATATAGCATATAGCTAGCATATTCATCGCTAAAACGTTACCAAATTGTTCTGTTTAGCTAGCTAGATATGCAACTTGATAGGCAGCTAGCTAGCAAGATAGCTAGATAGAAAAAGATATAAAGAAAGAAATTAGCTAGCTAGCATATATCTCTCTCTATCTACTTAGGTACCATAATGAAATACAATTACAATAAAGTATTTTCACTAGAGAGAGAGAGAGAGAGAGAGAGAGAGAGAGAGAGAATTACCTAGCTATTTTTTTAGCTAGCTAATTTTTTTTCAGCTCTTTTTGCTGGAAGTTGTTTGCTAGTCGTCACGCTAATACCTTTAGCTTTCCGACAATAACACACCACTATCACAGCCCAAACTGTGAACCTGATCTTGGTGTGACAGGAGGGAAGAGAATGAAATCGGAGATTGTTAAAAATGCTCGAAGTTTTTTTTTTAAAAATGAAATATGGAAGCTTAATTTTTTTAAAAATGGACAAAATTTTAGTAATTTGAAAAATAGCATGTTAGCGAATGAGCGCACATTACGTACTCATTATGATTTCCTGACGTTGCTATAGTGGCTTTAATCGAAGTGATGAAGGTAATCAAAGCTACTTCACAGCATGACACACAGAAAGAGGGAAAGTACATGAATAGAGAGAGAGAGAGAGAGAGAGAGAGAGAGAGAGAGAGAGAGAGAGAAAACAACAACTACATGAAAATACGACAAACTGTATGAACCGTCTAATAGAGACTTTAAAGGTCCATTAGAGATGCTGGTATCAGTCGCACATTATTGTAAGATGCGGGGAAAAACAAACATTAGCTCATTAGGATGTAAAAGCGAGTGATTTGCTCCAGACTGCTGGGAGATGTGTGGGTTTTGTCTTCATGGCTCTGAAGAACGCGCTCCTTTTTAGGCCACGGTGCGCTCCGTTGGAATTTCAGGGGGATTAAATTTACCAGGGTGTTACTGAGAGATGAGCTGTCCCACTGCTCACTCCCAAACTATGTGTGTGTGTGTGTGTGTGTGCTGTCTCATCATCCAGACCCTCCATCCACACACACGCATCATAACCAACCCCCAATGGCGTCTCACAGAATAAACACAAACGCTGCCAGTGTGATGTGTTGTGCTCGTAACCGGGCCTCGACCTCGTCATCGCCTCTTCGCGTCGCTTTAAACACTTTCCCACGTCGCGTTCTCATAACACACAGTAATTATAGCGGTCCTTCAGCTCCTAATAAGGCAAAGGTTAAGGCATGCACACCTAGAAACAGCGCAGTGTTAGCGAGACGATGGTAGTCCTGCTCCTGGAAGTCCTGGAGATCTTCCTTCCTGAAGCTAATCGGTGGTTTTCAGAAGATTAGCCAGTGTGTCGGATTGAATTTATCGCAACTGGGAAGAAGAAAAACAATCATTTTAAAGTTCCACACCCATAATTTCTCCACATCCAGATCTTCAGAGATGTCTCTCTCTCTCACACACACACACACACACACACACACACACACATCAGGAAACCGATAAGAGTTCGCATCCCATCATCTTTTGCATCCCGAGCAGTTCATTAGCGTTCTTGTTAATATTTTAAGCAGGGATTTGTGTTTCTTTGTCTAACTACAGCTGAATTTGTTTCGTGAAATCTTTCTCTGTCGTCCGTTTGACGTTGCTGATGCTTCGAACATTCACTCATTCATTGAACCGTTTTTTAAGAAAACACACAGGCACTGGACATCCAACCATTTTAATTGACAACATGTGGAGAAGCTGGAGGATTTCTTGCTGCAACCAGAGATCCATTTGTTGCATGTTACACACTCACTTTGTGGAACTATTGATTTACTCCAGGAAGCTGGAGGCGCTTTTAATAAGGCTCAAAACTCCCCGGCTTTCTTACAGTAATTGGCCGTACAGGAACAAGGAGACGTAACCCATGGCAACCCGGCGGAGAATGGCGTCATCCGGCGTCACCAGAAAATCAGAAACAGCAGGGACCAGATGAGCGATGGAGCAGAAGTAGAGAAAGAGAGAGGGAAAGAGAGAAGGGGGGGATTAGGAGCATTACCATGACACTGTGGCATTTTCAGGACGTAAACACATTTAAAACAGAGTGATGTCCAGCGCAAGCCTGCAGCACGGCGGCGTCTTCCCGTCTCCGTCCTCCTCTCCAAATTAAAGCGGGAACGCCAAGTAAAACATTCCAATTATCCTGAAGGACGGGTGTGTATATTTTCCCAAGCACACCAAGCAGCGCTGTCCTTTTTTTATCATCATTAATATTTCATCATCTTTAGAGTCATGTCTAACGAGCTCCAGGCTTCCGCTTGCTCTCAGACGTGCCGCATTTTAATGAATTAATTTTAATGAATCTCTAATCCCGGTGTAGTGACACGTAAACTACACGCGCAGTTATCACGTAAATACCCGAGAGGTTCAGGCTGAGGTTACAAAGTACTGACACTGGAGACTCCTTCCACAAATGTCAAATAAACATCTCTGTTTGCGTCGAGCGTCCGCCGTACGAGCGCCCGTGAATGAGCTGTTGCTATAGAAACGTATATATGACGTATTAGAGTCAGCGCTGATGTTATAGAGAATTATACATAATCAACACCTCCTGACCAATCACAGTGCAGGATTTAACAGCGCTGCGGTGTCTTTTGCGTTAAAGAATCACAGCGCCAAGCCTGCCCAGACCACCGTCTCTCTCGGGTGAGTGACAGGCGTGAAAATGAGGGCTTGATCCACAGAGGTCGTGTTATGTAAGAGGTTATAGTCGTCCACATGCCGCCTTTCAAGGAAAAGTCTTTATGAGACCCATTTTGTAAAGTCGCTCCAAAAAAAAAACCCTACTTTAAAAATCCAGCCCTGCTAGTGACAGCGCCGAGACTTTGAGTTCACCTGTAAACAGAACAGATAGGACATTAAATATTCATGTCCCACTAACGGCCCGATCTTTCAGCGTGACATTAAACTTTCATATCCCGGCCTGTGCTTTCATCACAGTTTGCTATCTTATCATCATATTATTCTGGAAAGATGGATCTGTCTGCCATGTGTTTAAACTTTAATGAAACTATCACTCATCAGGAATCAATGGAATTACGTGCTGCGGGCCACGATCACTGAAAGCTGGTGAAAATAAGACTCGGATGGGACACATTTTATCTTCTGATTGCAAAGATGATTAGCCTGTGCTAGTACAGCGATGTAGCAGTAATAATCCTCTTATGACCCTTATTTCTAAGTGTAAAAACCTCGTCTAGTGTAGCAACAGTATCAATATAATATTACTAGCAAGTAATGAGTTCAAACACATTGCCTAGTGTATCTTCTTCTTCTTCTTCTTCTTCTTCTTCTTTGGGCTTTTCCCTTCAGGGGTCTCCACAGTGAATCATCACTCTC
>JAKKZK010001212.1:0-13973 GCA_037577455.1 Pangasius macronema | reverse complement strand
GTTAAATGCAGAGCACAAATTCCGAGTATGGGTCACCACACTTGGCCACAAAGTCACTTCACTTCACTTCACTTCCTCTTCTCCTCCAACCAAACCATTATAATCATTACGGAGAAAGTGCAAAATCCTGTCCTGTCCACCATACAAGTCTCCGTGTTGGCTGTTACTATAGTTACAATCAGATTCAAGATCTCAGGAGCGCTGTGGAAGAAAGTGAAACAGCGGACAGGAATTCACAGCTGGAGCAACACTCAGTAATGAAGAATAAACCAAACGAGTTGAGCCCAAAGCGCTACAAGCACATGGACAAAGTTATTTTGGTGAGTGGCGCAAACAACAACAGCTGTGGCACCGCGTGTTCATTTTGCCTTCGCTGTCTCCTAGCAACAGAAAAGCATGTGCTTTCTGCCACCAATGCAAACGACAAAAATCAACCAGGAAGTGTGTGATGCCCGATCTGTTCATCGCCTGTTAACATGTTACGGTCGTGTCATGTATCCGAAGCTCTAATGAATGTTTCAATCAGTGAATCACAGGCACTTAAACAACAAACAAATCCGCAAATAATTTTTACACTTTTTTTTTTTCTCACACATTTATTCTGATATGCTGTCAGAATGTCAGGTAACTTGTCTAAATATGGAAAAAATATATATTTCAAAGAATTACGAGTGAAAAGGGGATAATAAAGTGGATAACGTCTGTACAAGATGATGATAAAAATGGTGTATTCCTGATACTACAAATCAGAAATGCGCGCGCACCACAGGTAAAAACTGGGAAACAAGAAAATGTGACTGCTTTTTTCAATACTTGAACTTCTCGGGTTAGTTTCAGGACTTATTGTGCGTTTTTTGTTTTTTTTTAGATGTAGTCCAGTTGAGAATTTTGCTGAGACCTGGCAACCCTAACCAATTTATCAATAACAAACTGTCCAGTTGATGGTGATAAAGAGTGGCTGAGTATTTGAATATATATATGTGTGTGTGTGTGTGTGTGTGTGTGTGTGTGTGTGTGTGTGTGTGTGTGTGTGTGTACCTGCAGCTCTTTATCTGCAGCCTTGGCCAGTTCCCCAGCCAGTAAGTCTAGTCTCTGTCTGACCGGTCCATCAACCGAGAGAACATGAGCCAACTCGCACAGTGATGGGTAGAGCTGAGAGAGAGAGAGAGAGAGAGAGAGAGAGAGAGAGAAAGAGAGAGAGAGAGAGAAACAGACTAGATAAGAGTGGAGGGGTGCATGCGCAAAAAAATTGTCAGTTTCATTATCTACAGCTACTGTACATTGTGGTCAGTTTATTCCTCATGTTCAGCTTTGGCTAACAAACACACACAAATACACACGCTCACCGCACGAGAGTTGCGAGCCTCCTTCAGGACCTGTTTAGCCGCTTGAAGTTCCTCCGCGTCTGCTACACCTCGGAGAACACACACCTGCTGCTGCACCCGTACACACAACCGCTCCATCACCTGTGTGAGATACAGCATATCTCAGACATATCAGATAGACACACACACAGCGACTCAATTACTTACATGACAGTTACACTATCAGATTAAAACACAGACACACACACATTCAGAAAAAAAGAAAGAGATAACACACACACACACACACACACACACACACACACACCTGCTCAGCAGTGCTGGTCACTAAGCCTTGGTGTAAGCGCAGTGCTTGCCTCTGGGAGAAGCGCTGTGTTTGATTATTCCTCAGTAAAGCTCTCTGAATCTGAACAGCAGAAGAAAATCATTCAGACCAAACGCTCTGCTCTCGAAACACAGCAGTCTGAAAAGCCAAATGATCCATGTGTAGTACCTCAGGAACAGGGACGATTTAAGGATCATACCTTCGTAAGCACCTGTTCTGTCTTTTCTGGGGCACTTCGGTATGCTTGAGTGACATCACTCAGGGGGATCGGCATGTACTGCAAAGTGAAATTACTGAGAGAAGAGAAGAGAAGAGAAGAGAAGAGAAGAGAAGAGAAGAGAAGAGGAATGACAAGAAAAGAAGAGAAGAGGAATGACAAGAAGAGAAGAGAAGAGAAGAGAAGAGAAGAGAAGAGAAGAGAAGAGAAGAGAAGAGGAATGACAAGAAGAGAAGAGAAGAGAAGAGAAGAGAAGAGAAGAGAAGAGAAGATCAGTAAAATGGCATGTGTGTGTGTGTGTGTGTGTGTGTGTGTGTGTGTGTGTGTGTGTGTGTGTGTGTTTATGTGAGTCATACTGCTCTAGAGCTCGTGCTACATCCATGAATCCTGCAGCGGTGGTGTTGTTCCGGTCCCAGGTCACACTCCTTTCAAAGATAGACAGAGAAAAGCTTTTAAGGTCACATTTTCATAATTTGTTCCCCCACTCTCTCCATCTTTTTTCCCTACTTCTCCTCTTTGTCCTTTGCCCTTATCCCTTTTCTCCAGCTATCTCTCTATCATGCTTTCTCTTCCTGTCTCTCACAAATCCTCTCTCTTCAATTCTCTCCTTCTCTCTCTCTGTCTCTCTCTCTCTCTCTCACCGTAGTGTGGTGTTGATCTGCAGAGCTTTGCTCAGCATTTTTGCACCGATGTCCTCCAGGCCATTCCCACTTAGGTCCACTTTCCTGAGGCAG
The DNA here is from genome assembly GCA_037577455.1 of Pangasius macronema. NCBI lineage: Eukaryota > Metazoa > Chordata > Actinopteri > Siluriformes > Pangasiidae > Pangasius > Pangasius macronema. Next base: position 11,372 of record JAKKZK010001212.1, on the reverse strand, counting down.
GCGTTGCTGCCCAGAGCGTTCACCAGGACTGTGCCACGTGAACGCAAACGAGAGTCCACCAGGGACAGAGACTGCAGAACCTATGGAGAAATGGAGATGGAGAGGGAATAGTCATCACGAAACAACAAAAACAAAAGCTTTATGTTCCATAAGCACATGTCACACGTCACAGATTTCCCCGTCTCAGTGTGTGGTGCGTTTTTGTCTCAGACATATCAGATAGATACACACACACAGCCACTCAATTACTTACATGACAGTTACACTATCAGATTAAAACACAGACACACACACATTCAGAAAAAAAGAAAGAGATAACACACACACACACACACACACACACACACACACACACACATACACACACACACACACACAGTCTCAGTGTGTGGTGCGTTTTTGCGACATGTTTTTGTTTTGATTTCACTACATGTGCTTTTTGTTTACATTGCTATGCACCTGTGTTTTGGTCCTGTCTCTGTTACCTAATGTGGGCACCTGTTCAGAGTCCAACCCTTGATTAGTTTTCTTTATTTACCCTCAGTATTTCCTGGTTTTAACCCTCGCATCTTCTTTCAATGTTATGAACAATGATTATTACTGCCTCTTCTACCCGTTTACGTCATTATTTGAAGAAAACATTTCCCACACATAAAGAAAACCGTGATGAATAAAAAAAGAACGAGAGAAGTGCGATGTAGAAAGAAAGTAAGAAAACAGAAAGCAGGAGCAATATAAGGAAAAATAGAAAGAAGAGAAAAAGAAAGAGAAATAGATAAGAAGAGAAGAATGAGAACAGAGAGGGGGTGAAAGAAGAGGACAGAGAGGGGTGTGAAAATGTAAAAATGAAATTTTTAAAATATATTTGTCTGCACAATCTACGTGAAAAGGATTTGTTACAGTACAGATGATCAAATACAAGAAAAGGATGTTTATCTTTTTTTTTTTTAATACATACAGCCCTATATAAATTCCAGTTGGCATCAAGAATTTTTTTTTTTTTTTTTGGATTTATTATATAAAGTGGATTGTATTTAAAATGCCATCTAACCCACTTCACTTCAGCAGGAAATGGATTTTTACATTTAAAATTAAATATCAGCTTAAAAATAATTCGAGCAATATGATATTCCACTCTTCGGAAAAGACAGCCAGTGCATAGGTTCCATACAGACAACTATCTTGTCTTACTTCCCTCTAAACAATAAATGGAGCACATACATACATATATATATATATATATATATATATATATATGATCAAATGCTTCTAAATATTTGTTACAAAACGCCATTCAGGTTGGTTCTGTACATCAGTGTCAGCTTGAGATCACATTAGAGCAACAAGGTGGTCAAAGTGGCCACCCTTCTTAGGTAGCAAAAGTCAGAACCATCCTCGTAGAGCTTGACGAGAGCTGTGTGTCAGTTAGCTTGCCATTCCAGCATTCCAGTAAATCCTCACCAATTCCTGACCAGAAGGATTTCCGGTCTACCAGATGTTCTGTGCAGATGTTCATCATTACCCGGGGTCTCATTTATCAAAGCGTGTGTAGATCAAGTTTTAATTCTCTGCCTAAGAACCGCCAGTATGCATAAGGAAATTAGCATTTATCACAGCTGCTATACTCATTTGCATACAGAAACGCCCCCAAATCACAATATATGGTAAACAACTTCTCTTTAAAAGCCTAATACCCTGCACATAACTGCTTGCTGAGGAAACCATGGAGCGTCTTAAAGTTCTAAGAAGGTGAACTTCACCAATACATTGTGTTACACAAAGTAAAATGGAATAAAAAAAATGGTTTGTTTGGCACTTTTACGAAGGGTTTGTGTAAGACAAAGAGAACATTTTAGATTTAGAAAACCTGTTTTTGTCTTTTCTGCTGCCGTATTTGTAAATGTAATGTATTACAGCATGAATGATGCATATAAGTCAAACGTGCCAAACAAGTCATCGTTGGTTGGGAAATACCAAACCAATCTCCAACTTCTCATGTAAACGAGCCCATGGTAGATCTTAACTACAACTTCACTGTGCAATTTTAGAAAATTAAAAAAGCAACCAACTTTATAATTATTGAACCATTTGAGATGAACTGACCCTCTACCGACTTTTACATTTTTGTTAAGTTAAGTTAAGTGAGTTAAGTGAAGTGACTTTGTGGCCAAATATGGTGACCCATACTCGGAATTTGTGCTCTGCATTTAACCCATCCAAGTGCANGCGCTGGTCATTCACTCCCCCCACCTACAATCCCTGCTGGACCCGAGACTCGAACCCACGACCTTCAGGTTCACCTTGGGGTTACAAGCCCGACTCTCAGACCATTAGGCCACGACTGCCCCCACTTTCTACCACTATGGTTGATAAATAAGACCCCTGGTGTTTTCCCCACAGTGCATGCTTTCAACATTTTCCTCTAAGAAAAATGGCTCGCATCATCTTATGAAATCTTTATAGTGGTGAAGTGGTAAAGTAGTTACATTCACCGTTATTAATTAATGTGTGGAAATGCATGTATACACAATTTCTGACTGCAAACTAAAGAAGAATTGCTTCACACAAACTACATAAGAATAGGCTATATCTCTATCCCTATCTCTACAGCCTCCTCTGTAGTCACACACACACTACAAAACTACGAACACAATGTTCAACAATGGCTCAATTATTGATTACGCTATCCGCTTTATATGATTTAACAGGCGAGCTCCTAGAACACCGCAGTGCCACACCCTACTCAAGGAACTTCTGGGACTGAAAAAGAATCTTTGCTTTCTCATTCTCTCAACAAATCAATAGTGTTCTTTGTGTCCTCGTGGGTTTCTCAGATTATGTCAATACGTTTTTAACAACTTGAAGAGAAGGGATGGCTATTTTTAACGCACCTGCATTACAGAAATTCAGCAAATGCACACACAACGAAGCCAAATAAAATCTTAAATGAAAGCTATGACATTCGTATTATTCATGTAGTGATTATTTTTGTTTTTATGCTCTTTAAATGAATAAAACTCTTGCTTGTTAGATCCTTTTCTTCTATGTTATGTAAGGAATAAAATAGGATTGTGTTATAGGGAAATTATTAAGGACTGGATGAATTTTCCTCCGGATTTTACGAAGATTTCAGAAATGTTGGCGCGTATGTTGGTCACATGTAACGTGCAAAGCTCATTTGCATGTAGTGACGCCCACAAAACTCCATAAAAGGTCAACAGACAGCTGGGAGCACGAAATGACCGATCAAGGTAAAGGCTGAAAATCAGAAGCGGAAGTTATTTTGATTCATTTCTAAACATAGGAATAGAAATATTTAAGAATATATAATATGAATAAAAGTAAATGAGGACTAAATCTTACGTCAGCTGAGGTATTTATTTACGGTTTAGGGCTATGCGGAGACAGACCCGTCTTCTCAGAATAATTAGTTATATTTGCCTTAATTTATCGGTTCGTGTTCTTTATTTTTTATATTCTTTAAGTAATACCAATAATATGAAATGACTGGTTTTAACAAAATGTTCTCGATGGTACTCCTAGTTCCTGACCGAGTGAGCTAGCATGAGACTCCAGAGAGCTTCTAGATAAGGGCGTTTGCTAAATGCTGTAAACGTAATAAAAATAAGCAATTAAACCTTGACAGTATATTCCAGATATAAAAGTGCAGTAATCTGTGAAATTTGAAGTGGATCAAGTTGAGGTTTACATTAGTTAGTCTTCTTATGTGTGAATTTACACACACTCAGGGGCACGAGTAGGATACGCATGTTTTTTCCAAATTTACGAGATTTACATAAATATCCAATTTCTTCTGTAAACGCTCGTACGAATGATTTACGCATAAATCCGTTAGCATCCAGTTCGCTAACTGAGGCCCAATGTTTTCTTTATTATAGGACCGACACAGCGTACATTCTATCTCTTTACAATTCGAGTTATTTCCACTCACTAGCCTCTCTTTTCTCTCTCTTGAAGTTGAAAACGTTCCTCATTTTCCTGTGTCAAAACACTTAAAAGTTACAGCTTGACACTGGAGATCACTTACGGGGGTGTTAAAATTGTCTTTACAGAAATTTTCACCACATCAACAATCACATTTTTAATCTGTTTATGTGGGGCATCCAACAACTTCCCTGTGGAAGCTGTTACTACAGAAATAAGGTAACAACACCTTTTGGCCAATCAGAACTGAGAATTCAACAGCACTGTGGTATAAAATACTAAACTGTAGAAAATCCTTATAATCTGGGAATCAGCTGTATTCATTATCATAGCTTTAATCTTCCAAAACTGACTCAGCACTAGGTTTTCGCAGGCCACCACACGCACTGTAATCTATTTGATCTGATATCAAATATGATATGATTAGCAACTGCAAAGAAGGCCTAAGACCTTAAATGCATCGTCGGTTCCTAATTCCTTCAGTGTGTATATAAGAGTGGTGAATTTCAGTGATAAGTACTCACACACTCTTCCTCCTGTATTAGTTGGACCAGTTTGTGCAGAATTTCATCCAACACCCTGCGGAGAGAGAAACACAGAGATTGATTTGAGACGACTAAGAGAGATGGATAGATGTTCTCTGTGGGCTTCATTAGCCACTGTACTCTGACAAATCAATTCAAAGTTCCTCCGTATCACAGATAAAGCTGTTGTTAGCAATAAGTCCGGCTGCATTAGCAAACTTCTCTGTACACTCTACGAGGAGGAACGGACAGTTAATAGTGATAAACACGGATTTAATCAATCAATCGTTAAAGATAAGGGATCAATGAGTTCTTTCCATCACACAATAGCTGCTTATATGGAAAAAAAGAGGGCTAATCCTTGCTAGAAAGCCTGACTACTGCTTAGACTAATGTTAGCTAGGTTATTAGCAAACTCAGATGGTTTTATTAACAAAATATAATCGCTGGGCTAATTTGGCTAGCTTGCTAGAGCTTAGTCTTAATTGCATGTATATATACAGTTAGCCCAGTTTATTAGCAAACTTGGCTAGCCTCTTAAATAACTGTTGCTGGTGAGATAATATTAGCTAAGCTAACTACTTAGCTGGCTGTGTTTAGCTAGTTTTGCTAATTTTGCCAATTGTCTTATTTTCACAGAATTATTTAAATATCCTATGAAAAAAATGACACATAAGGCTAAATGGTGACTACAAGTTTGTGTGCCACTATTGCTAACAAGAAAAGCCCAGCAAAAATATAAACAAACAAACAAACACAGAACCTTAGCGTGTGCTGGTGGACAAGATGACTCCATGCTAACAGCATAAACAATAAAATGTATTTTGAACAGAAATGTTTGGAATTATAAGCAACCAGCTGAGGCCATAATGAACACAAGTTCAAGTTGAACGTTATCAGTGCCTAACATCACTAATTCTTTTGTGGCTGAATGGACAAAAATCCCAGTCCAATATCTAGTGGAAAGGTGACCCAGGTCCATATTAGTGCCTATGGTTTTGGAAAGGGCACATATTGATGTGATGGTCAGGTGTCCATATACTTTTGGCCTTATAGTGTATATGATATTTTAAACGACGTCGCTCAGCACAGTTCACGACGCACTTTTATTACTGAACTTTTTATCAACACAGAAATGTGTTGATAAAAATACTCGCTTTTTTGTTTTCTGTTGGCCCAATTGAGCCACTGGGCCTGCTTGTTACTTCTAGCTATCTTAGGTACATAATTAGGTAGTCTAAAACTAGCATGGCTTTCTACGGAAAACCAGGAATTGCTAACATTGCTTACAGGAGCTTTAAAATACATTTTGCTTTAAATCAAGCTTAGCTCTCAGGGTGCGTCTCAATCAGTAGTGGTTCAGTAGTAGGGCGCTGATCAGGGAGTCGGCCATTTTAAGGGCTATCTCAATAGCAAAAGCCTTCCAGGATCCGCCCTAAAAAATCCCACAATGCACTGCAGAAAACATGGAGCATCAATGCTCACTATGTTACCTTACTGGAAATGGTGTCATGTTTTCTGAAGCCTTTCAGCTAAAAACAAAATGGCGGATGAACTCTCAGCCAACATCGTCTACAAATGTAAGTAGCTTGTCATCGTTGTTGTAGCTCTCAAAGCGATTTTTACATTCACAGTAGCAATTTTTAACTTTACGTGACGTTCTATATACGATTTGTTTGAGCCTAACGACTTTTAAGTGTTTAACGATTTTAAAAAATCCACTAGCTAGCCTACAATCCTGCTTGAAGTACTATGACAGAAACGTGTGTGATTAAGCTAACAAATTTATAAGACATAATGTCAGAAAGATATCGGTCGTGCCTGTTGTTGATAAATGCCAGTGGTGACGTTTTACAACACAACACAACACATCACATGTAGTCACTTCCCTGGAAATTGAGTCATCAGTGTGCCAATGTGTAGTGACCCAGGGTCCTAAACAGTGCCCGAACTCGTATACACAATATATTGATTCATCACCTAGGGAGCGGGGGAGCTGATTGAGACGCATCCAAGGTGTTCATTTTACAAAGTTGTTTTTCCCTCTTTTTTAAAAATATGTGATGAATAACCTTTTTTTGTAGACTGCATATTTCTAAGCAAACAAGTATAAAACTAGTATATACTTAAACTAGTATAAGCACAGTATCAATATCATCTCATCATATGCACATTAAAAATGGCATACTTGCTCTTGATGTTAAAGTTTTTGCCCAGGTGGAGGTGTCTGAGCGAAGGATGTCTGGACAGACCAGTAAACACAGTCAGCAGATCCGCATCAAACCCTAGAGTTATAAAATACACAGTAGAGAGAGTATATGTCAGAAGATTGCTGAGAAATGCAACACCTACAGTACATAGAGTTTAGTATTGGTGGAGTCCCATGAGCTCACCGTTGTCTGAGATGTCCAGCGTAGCAATGGACGTGACTCGGGGAAACAAGTCCTGTATAACAGCCGCTCCAGCTGATCGTAGCTATATGAGGACGTTTAACACTTATTTAACTTAACACTGGAATAAATTGTTAATACAAGTCAAATTGAGTTTTACTGGATTTAAAAATGATCCGTACCTTTTTACGATGTGTGAAATGCTAATGCTAATTTCTCTAACAAGCCTGAAAATCATTAAATAAAATTCAATCAAGCAGTGAAATCGATCTATTTCATAAATGCTGTTTATATTACTACCAATCAATATAAATATAGGCTATATCCGGGTTTTTAAAAATACATTTCACAATGTTATTGTAATAAAAATAAAAGGAGATGGCCTTGGTAAGCCTGATAAGACTCGTCTGGATGTGGATGTGTTGAATGCGGAGTGTTTTTGACCAAAAAACAAAAAAAAAAAATCTGATTAAAAAAAAAAAATAATGCTATACAGATACAGACACAAAAACACTGTTGAAAATATGTGGGAGCCTGGAAATACCTGTCACATAGTCAAATTTTCTACAACATTATATTTCTTAAAAATAAAATAATAATAAAATAAAATAAAATTCTTGAAATCTGGTTATCCCAAAAATAAAAACATCCGGCCTACCTGTACATTTATAAGACATTTACTTCAAGAATTTCCCTTATGGGATCAATAAAGTCTATCTATCTATCTATCTATCTATCTATCTATCTATCTATCTATCTATCTATCTATCTTTTATTATCAGCATCACTCAGATCAGTCTCTGTCTCATCGATTGAGGTAAGAGTCACTCGACCGATGTCTCTTCTACAGAAGCCATAAAAGGCCATGCATTTTTTTTCCCTCATTTTTTTTTTCTCGTGATCACGACTTAATTTTCTAGTGATACCAACATAAAAATAGGTTTTCTGGTGATCATGGCTTCGTGATTTCGACTTAAAAAAATGTACTCGACATAACGTGTTGTTTTCTATCAGTGATCCACAACTTCCCCATTAGTGTCCGACACTTGAGAAGGAGGCTTTCAGGTCTACAACTTCATCGTCGAAGACAATATAGCAACCCTGAACATGTAGTCAGTTTCATTGCCAAGCCAACTTCTTAATGTGGAGGTAAAGTCTATCTCTACAGCGAGCAATTATTCAATTTATGATGGCGATGGCGAAGACGCTAATGTGCAAGCAACACCAGTCCCATTCGCAAGGTAGGAGATTTCTCATGATAAAATTATGTTGTGAGAAAAGAAGTTTTATTATGTCGAGATCACAAAAAAAACAACTTTTGTTATGTCGAGATCACAAAAAAACAACTTTTGTTATATCGAGATCACAAAAAAAACAACTTTTGTTATGTCGAGATCACAAAAAAAACAACTTTTGTTATGTCGAGATCACGAGAAAACAACTTTTGTTATATCGAGATCACAAAAAAAACAACTTTTGTAATGTCGAGATCACAAAAAAAAACAACTTTTGTAATGTCGAGATCACAAAAAAACAACTTTTGTTATGTCGAGATCACAAAAAAACAACTTTTGTTATGTCGAGATCACAAAAAAAACAACTTTTGTTATGTCGAGATGACGAGAAAACAACTTTTGTTATGTCGAGATGACGAGAAAACAGCTTTTGTTATGTCGAGATCACGAGAAAACAGCTTTTGTTATGTCGAGATCACAAAAAAAACAACTTTTGTTATGTCGAGATCACAAAAAAAACAACTTTTGTTATGTCGAGATCACAAAAAAACAACTTTTGTTATGTCGAGATCACCTGAAAACAACTTTTGTTATGTCGAGATCACAAAAAAACAACTTTTGTTATGTCAAGATCACAAAAAAAACAACTTTTGTTATGTCGAGATCACAAAAAAAAACCTTTTATGTCGAGATCACAAAAAAAAACTTTTATGTCGAGATCACAAAAAAAACAACTTTTGTTATACTGAGATCACAAAAAACAACTTTTGTTATGTTGAGATCACAAAAAAAACAACTTTTGTTATGTCTCGATCCCGAGAAAACAACTTTTATGTTGAGATCACAAAAAAAAACAATTTTTGTTATGTCGAGATCACGAGAAAACAACTTTTATGTTGAGATCACAAGAAAATTAAAAGTCAAGATCACAAGAAAAGTTTTTTTGTTATGTTGAGATCACGAGAAAATTAAGTTGTGATTACTAACCCAATGGATCCAATTACTAGATTGAATTATGCCGAGTGTGCGTGATCAGTTCACGTAATATTACATTGTAAAATCTCTCGAGGTTGTGATCAAGTAGAGCAGCTGTAACGTTCGATCCTGAGTTTGATCCTCCGTTCGGGTGCGAGCTCGGAGTTTGATTTTATTCGGGGATTTGAAAGTGCGTCATCAAACTATCTCGGATATACAAAAAAATATTATAACGTAACTCGGTTCAATAAGGTGGAACCGATGGACGCATTTGACTGAATTCAGTGAGCTTTTTTTGGTTAGATTTAAAAAATTTCTTAAAGTAGACGTGTCAAAGTATCTTTCACAGATTTGACCATTAAAATGGAGTAAAAACCAAAGTCGGTGACTTAACCTGTAGACTGTCCAAAAGGGTCGACTGGTGTATGCTTGTGCCTACAACAGTTACAACAGTGGAACTAATACGTGTTTGATCAAGGCGCATTTCCAATTGTTTCGATAAACTACTGAAAGCTAAATACGAGCCTATAAAGAAAAGTCTGTGTTTTCCCAATAGTGTAGCCATTTTTCGAACCATTTATCATTGTCCTCTGTAGGCATACAGCGTGATCTACTGCATATCATACATTTCCATCCTCTAATCATGCCACAAGAATACACAGATTAGGAGATACCTCGCAGCTGCTGATGTCAAGATGCATGTCGTTGATATGGGGGTTGTTGGTCAGACCTAAGAACAAATTTCTTTGAGAGAGAGAGAGAAAGAGAGAGAGAGAGAAAGATTTTAATAGTAGCATTACACTCATGCTGCTATATCAGTCTCTAAGCTAATGTCTACTGAACATGATAAAATCCATCCTTGTAGCCGTGGAAATAAAGCATGTGTGTGTGGGTAAGTGAAGGAAATCAAGCTGAGTTAACTGGCTGTCTTTCAGCAGAGTGCTTGTTGGAGTCAAGACGGCAATCGCACAAAAGAGACTATACTTCCTTCACATAATAAAAGGATCTCGGTGAACTAGCTGTGGACTCGACCTCTGACCCTGAAGAATGAGCGTGGGAGTCTCACCTGAGGGCTTCCGGCGGCAGCTTCATGGAGGCCAAGCTGACGTGTGTGAGACTGAACGCAGAGCTGAAGAACTGACGGAACAACGGCAGAGTCTCTTTCACCTTCCTGTTTAGGGAGGATACGATATGAGAGATGTGAGCGTATGAGATGAGTCTTCAGAGAGGTGGAGTTATATTAGCTTTAGACACGGTTAACAATTGCACACAGAAAAATAAAACGTAGACTAACCATCCTTGTTCACAAAAAAACATACTAACTTGATTAAGTTGAGAAAATCTAAACCTAAATTAAGGAATTTGATTAAGGGATTTTCTGATTAGCTTTGTGAATAGTAGACTAGGTGTATAGTAATGGGCTAAATGGACTTAATTAAACATGGATCTGGAAAGATGGCGCCAGTGTATGTGGCAGGCCGTCTACTCTCTGTGTTTCCTGTGATGTTTCTAGAGTTCTTATTATTTTCGACGGTGCTTTACTGCAACTCTCTTATCACTTACGATCGCCAACAAGTGATTGATATTTATCAATCCATGCCCAAGCAGCTAGTGACCCAAGTGAACCATGCTGAACTTAGCAGATATTGCTTTCATGTTCCACCGGAGTCTTCAGACCCTCCCGGCTATCCGCGCTGGCAGATCTACAATATCGCCGGCAGGCGACGGCGGAGAAGACGCGGAAGACGCTCAGGTGTTGCCGTGAGGTTGAAGAATGCCCTGGCTTCGGGCTGCTCTTAGGTGTATTCAACCAGATTTGACGGATTCACCTGATTGGCCTCCGCGATGCATCTCTCCGTGGATTCGGCAAAGGAGGGCCGACAATTGCTCTCTGCGCTCACTTTGCAGATTTTCGCCGGCCCAGCAAGAAGTCCCCCAGCTCAGGCTGGCTCTTGCTATTGGTAGCTCGGTGGTTAAGACGTTGGACTCCTAATCGGAAGGTTGAGAGTTCAAATCCCAGCACCGCCAAGCTGCCAATGATGGGCTCTTGAGCAAGGCTCTTAACCCTCAACTGCTCAGTTGTATACGAGTTAATTGTAAGTCGCTCTGGATAAGGGCGTCTGCCAAATGCCGTAAATGTAAATGTTGCTAACACCCGCTCTTTAGTCAGTAAAACCTTCATTTGTAATGACTTTACTGGCTTTAACGTGTTGGGTTTTTTCTTCGTGACGGAGTCCTGGATAAAACAAGGTGACTTAACTCCTTTTTCTGAATTAGTGCCTCTGAATTTTTTAATACTCCCC
>JAKKZK010000867.1:0-12043 GCA_037577455.1 Pangasius macronema | reverse complement strand
GAGTAGGGGCTGTAGTAGGGGCTGGACGGGACTAGGGGCTGTAGTAGGGGCTGTAGTAGGGGCTGGACGGGACTAGGGGCTGTAGTAGGGGCTGGACGGGACTAGGGGCTGTAGTAGGGGCCTGGACGGGACTAGGGGCTGTAGTAGGGGCTGGATGGGACTAGGGGCTGGAGTAGGGGCTGTAGTAGGGGCTGTAGTAGGGGCTGGACGGGACTAGGGGCTGTAGTAGGGGCCTGGACGGTACTAGGGGCTGTAGTAGGGGCTGGACGGGACTAGGGGCTGTAGTAGGAGCTGGACGGGACTAGGAGCTGGACGGGACTAGGGGCTGGACGGGACTAGGGGCTGTAGTAGGGGCTGGACGGGACTAGGGGCTGGACGGGAGTAGGGGCTGTAGTAGGGGCTGGACGGGACTAGGGGCTGTAGTAGGGGCTGTAGTAGGGGCTGGACGGGACTAGGCGCTGTAGTAGGGGCTGGACGGGACTAGGGGCTGTAGTAGGGGCCTGGACGGGACTAGGGGCTGGACGAGATTAGACAGGGGCTGTAGTAGGGGCTGTACGGGACTAGGGGCTGTAGTAGGGGCTGGACGGGACTAGGGGCTGGACGAGACTAGACAGGGGCTGTAGTAGGGGCTGGACAGGAGTGGATGGACTTGGGACTGAGTAGGGGACAGGCGGGACTAGGGGCTGGACGGGACTAAGGTATGGACAGGAATAGGGTCTGCACTAGGTTACTGACAGGACTAGGGGCTGGACTAAGCTTTGGATTGGAGATGGTCTGGAGTATGTGCGTAGGGATGGAGATGGACTCAACTCTGAGGAAGAGGGAAGGATTTAATGGACAGACTAGTTGAACCATCTGATTAACTAACATCTAGGACTGTTGCATGTTTTTCTGTTTCTTATGTTCTGTAAAGCTGCTTTGAGACAATGTCCATTGTTAAAAGCGCTATACAAAAAAAAATTTAATTGAAACTTGAATTGAATTAGCTCGTACTCTGTGATTGACAGCCTCTTTGTCCTCTCCGCAGTCTTGTGTCCTACATAACCTGGAGGAACAGAATTTTCCAGGAAGATCCAGATGAATCATGGGATTGCGTTCTTCCTCCAGAAACCAGATATTTTTTTTTAATCCCGATCCTTTATTTCTCTATTACGCTGTTTTGATGTGCTAGTAAAGTTATTTTTATATTCTCCGTGTGTGTACGTCTAAGAGCAATGTTCACTGGTGGAGCTTCCACAGAGATACCGACCAATCAGGGACTGAGTTTGGTGTGACATCTTGATTGGCTCCGTCTCAAACAATAGACGAGTTCTTATCATGCATCATGAGTTTTTTGGTAATTAGCACTTAGCATGTGAGTTAGCATGCTAAACACTAAACACATGTAACTGCTGGGTTTTCCAGATAAAGGAGCTCCTACGTTACACTTTAGTTTGTGACAGAGCCTTAAACGTACGAACACTAACACGGCGTAAGCATTAGGCATATTTTCATATTCGCATATTTTTTAGCCATAGCTGAAACGAGACTCGGATTAATGGCTGCTTCTCAACATTGTTAGAAGAATTTCTATTTTCTGATGCAGTCATGTTAATTACGAAAAGTGATGAACGATCAAATGTCTCGTCTGATCTAACGTTCAGCAGCCAGTCGCACCAGAAACGTTTAGCTGAATACAATTTACACAATCATCCACATGAAGGTCACATGGTGTCACGTGACTGTCACGAATGTAAATAATTTAGGAATATTAATTAATCGTTAAAAAAAAATTAAGTCAGGCTAGCATTACATGAGGAATATTTTTAGTGAATATGATTAGCTAGCTAATATTTAACACGAATGAACACCAAGACGCTAACACCACAGTAGCTAAACATCGCCTAACCCTAACCACAGACTCGAGCTATGTGCATGGATGGGGTTCTCAAGGATCCAAAATTTAGTATTGAATTGTTTTTATTTTTTACATATAAATTTTTGTTAATTCCTAAACCTGAATGTAGTGACAGTTTAGCTTTGCGGGAAGCTACGAGCAAACTTGCGTTCACCTGGCGTGACTGGCTGCAGACGTTTATTTTTTTATTCGTTATTGACCGAGATTTGATAGATTTGTAGTTTTGATAAGCAAAAATGAAATGAAAAAAAAAATGTGAACGTGAACAGGTACAATTTAAAAAGCGCACATTAGCGTAGCTAAACACAGCGTTACGTTTATTACGCTTTATTCGAGGAGGAAAAGACTGATTAAATTTTTAAAAAATTCTTCCGTTTAATAACTGTATAAATGTCGTACTATAAACATAACAATACTCCTTAAAACCCCTTAATGGTTCTTCAGTTGTTCTTAAAGGTTCTACATAGAACTCTACAGCAGTGTTCCTCTACCAGAACCCTTTTAGGTTGTTAAACTCCTGTCAGGTTCTGAGAAGAAAAAAAAAAACAAGCAATAATTTAGAGTTTGTTCCACACTCTTAGAACAACAGGGTTCTTCAAGGGTTCATTGGATAATTAATGGTTCTAGCTTCCAAAAATAAGGTTATGCTCCTTATAGGAACCTTTAAACGTTGCTCTAGAGTGACATCCGACAAACTTTTAATTATCTGATGAAAGATAAAGAATAAAGAACCACTGAAGAACCCATTTTTTTCTAAAAGAATGTAAAAAAATGGTTCTTCGAAGGTTCTTTAAGGGTTTACTGGATAATTCAGCGTTCTTCGCTTCCAAAAAAGGGCTCTTTCTGATGAGGGAGAACCTTTAAGGGTTCCTCAAGAGTGTCAACCGAAGAACCCGTGAGTTTTCTTTTTCGCAAGAACGTCTGTGAAAGTGAGTCAGAACCAAACCAAGCTGCTGGACGCAAACATAAGAAATAACAAAGTGATAAAAGAATGAGGAATGTCGTAAGTTACGTGCAGAAAGAACAGGATAGAAAACTTTTGCTAATTGCAGAACGAGTTTAAAATTTACTTCAGAGAACCAAAGATGGACTTTTATTTCCAGCGACTCATAATTTTAGTTTTTCCTAATTAGTGTTAGCATTTAGCATCAGACGTGCAGGATTGTGATTGATTGTAGTGTGTTTTGTGTTTTTTTTTAGCATGTTATGTTTAACGGTTTTGTCTATGACTGTGAAAATGGTAATGTTTTAGCAAATTTTTAAAAATTTTTCTTCCTGTAGCGTGAACATCGTCGACTGTCTTCATGAACACTTTTCTTCATTGGCTGAAATCAAATTAGTTCATAAAAAAAAAAATGAGTTTGCTAAAGCTAGCTTTTCTATTATTATTATTAAAAAAGCTAGCTAGTGTTTAAACAAGGGGCTAAAAATAACCAAAATAACCAGCTAATAGCACCATAAAATATATGACACATAAACATGGCTAGCTGGTTAGCATTCCACCAGCAGTTGTCATTGGAGTAGCTAACTAGCTAGCTGGTTTTGTAGTTAGCCACGGTCACTGTGGTTAATAAAGTACTGCACGCCGTACCAGCATTAGCTGCATGCACTTTTTATTTTTATTTAGTTTTATTTTTAGCGTTAATGAGATTGAGGAAAAGGGAAGGTTGCAGTGCGGATCTAAATATCCCATGATGCTTTGCAAAATGTTCATTTTTGTTTCTGGTCATTTCAATCCTGTTTTTAACGCAAGATGTGTTAGCATATAAGCATGTTAGCTTGTATTTAAAAAAAAAAGCAATTTATTTAAATATTTCACATTCGATTTGTTAACTAATGAACATGGCTGCGGGTTTTAATTAAACAATATTAAAATTAGTTAGCGTTATCTACCTTAATGTTAGCTTAGCTACATAGCTAGCTGGCTAACATTAGCACAGTGCTGTGTTCAGTTGTTGTTAAACCACTGTATTGTGTAGGTAAACTCCATATTTTATGCTAAGCGCTAAGTCGAGGAGAAGAAGTGAAAAGAAAAAGAAAAATGTGATGAATATTTTTAACTAAGCTCCGCCTTCGAGAGGAAGTGAATGAGTTAGAAACGGCGTTGAAATGCGGACAGGTTTAAAACATTTTAGCGCTGAGGTCATTTTCAGCTCCTCAGATTCACAAACAGAGATTTTATATTTATATTTAAAAAAAAAATAACAAGCAACAGAAACGCTGATTTTTTTTAACTGCCTGACATTTTGTACGTAAAAAAATGTTATTTTTAAAGCAGCGTTACCTCATAGTCATTAATTTATTTAGTTTTATAACCATGTTCTGTAACAGTACAAATGTTATTGTGCCTCATGATGCATATAAAATAAATGCTAACATGCTAAAGAGTGTTGTGGAATTGGTTTGTTTATTTATTTACCTGTTTATAAAAGAACAAAATTATAATTTCTAGACAAATTCTGGATTTTAATCTCTGTCTATTCACTGAAAGTCTTGTGGTCAGTACATCCTGGTAGTAGAACTAGCCTAGCTAGCACAATGCAGTGCAGATTCTGAGGTAAATTAGGATAAAATACAAATATAAAGCTTTTAAATATTCATTATTAAATCACATTCTGGTTATTTGTCAGTAAAACACACGATTCCAGGAGCTACAAATGCTTTGTGTTTGTTTATTTATAAAGGAAAAGGATTCAAGATACAGTGATAACAGCTAGTTAGCTAACGTTCGCTAATGCTAATGCTAACGCTAACTCGGGGATTAGCAGAAAAGATTTAGCAGTTTCCTGGTTAAAGTTTAATGATTCAGCCAAAATGATACCATTCTTACTGAGTGTGAAATATAAATCAGCTTTAAAAGAAAAACAAAACAAAATTGTTTTTATTGGAATAAAATCTCAGTGGGATCAGCTAGCATTACTAATGCTAATAATGCTAAGCTAAATTATAGTTAGCTTTATTTTCTTCATGTTTGTGTACTAAATACCAAATTTGCTTTAAATCAGTCAAAAATATTTACTATTAAACATGTTATTACACGGTTATTACACTATTACAAACACATTCACTGCCTATAAGATAAATTAAATAAAGATTTTATTAAGATTAAATCCACAGATTTTTTATATTTATTTATTTATTTATTTATTTATTTATAATAGATATAAAGATACAAATCATAATTTATATCTTTATATTGTTCACTTTTTTTTTTTTACATGTGATGACATCATCACGCTGTGAGGTCCCTCGTTTTTACATTTCCTCGCCCTCTGATTGGACGAGACGGCGTGTCCGTGCGCACTGACGTCACGCTCCGTGTTTTCTCCACTTCGACACGCTTCTTCATTCCTGCGTCTCTGAACACGCTCCTGGACACTCCAGGCATCAGGGGTCAGAGGTCAGGGGTCAGAGGTTGGTGTCGGTGAACATGGTGTGCTCTTTTCTCACGGTGCTGAAACCTTTAATGGTGTCGACAAACTCCTCATCGAACTGCGAGAGCAAAGACAATATTAATTACTTACTTTTATAACAAAAATTTACAAAAATTAACGTTAACTATGTCATATTTACATAATAAATCATAATGCATATAAATAAAATATACATTATTTATTTTATTTTATTGTTAGAATTATGTAGTTGTTATCTTTATACGTATTTTTATTTTAAATATATTCCTAAAAATAATACTTAATTTATATTATAACAAGTTTAAATAAAGTTAATGTTAATTAACACGTATAATTATTTATTTATATTTAATTTCATAAGTACATAGAATTATCCTTGTTTTAATTTTAATTATATTTATAAAATATTACCATTATTAATTCTATATTATTATATAATATAAAATATTTTTATTATATAAAATACATTTTATAAATAATGTGTTAGAATCATATAGAAGTATATATAATAATATGTAAATAAAGATTAAATAAATAATATTTAATGAAATTATATAATATAATTATATAATGTTTATATAATAATATATTATAAACGTAAATTAATTATAAAAATATAATTCATATAAAATATATATCGCTTAATCCCAGGTTCTCACCATTCCGCTGTCGTGAGCCCTAAATTGTGGGTCCCAGACGTCGTCCTGCCCCTCCCCCACCTTCCTGTCAATCATCTGACTCACGCTGCGCCGCAAAGGATTCTGGGTAATGTCCTGAGAGGACATGTGGACCGTTGACACGGTAACGACCCCCATCTGACTCTCCGTTGCGCCGTCACCGTTTTCCACGACTTTCCTGTCGATCACTTCCTGTGAAAGAGAAAACGTTAGCATCCTTTAATAACAGGAAGTGGCGTGCTGGTGGGTTAATCCACACCTGTGCACTTTCCCTCAGTTTATTTATTAGCTCGAGTGAAGTGTTTCGTGTGAGATGTGGGAGCGAGACAGGCGTCTCACCTCCATGTGCATGGTGAAGGCTTTCAGTGTGACGGTGTTTGGTGAACTGGTCGCATCCGGAACCGTGTCAAACTGCAGATTAAACACATTCACACACAAAGAAAAGTAAACAAGCTCAAATACGTTGCTCCAGCAGGGGGCAGTAAACACGCCGTCATGAGTTTAGGATAATTTCTCAACTTATTTATTTGTCTTGAAATTCATTAATATCATCATTAATAACATCTAATCCCTAATCCATAATCTATAAACTCTAATCCCTAATCCATAATCTATAAACTCTAATCTCTAATCCATAATCTATAAACTCTAATCTCTAATCCATAATCTATAAACTTTAATCTCTATTCCATAATCTATAAATTATAATCCTTAACTTCTAATCTATAAACCCTAATCTCTAACTCTGAATGACTTCTATATCTAAATCCCTGAAATCTTAATCCATAAATCCTAAATTTTAATCTGAAATCTATCAACTCTAATCCCCAATTCCTAATCAATAAACCCTAAACTCTAAACTTTAATCCATAATCTATAAATTCTTAAATCCTAATCTATAAACGCTGAACTCTAAAACCTAATCCACTAATCCATAAACCCTAAACTTTAATTCCTAATCTATAAACTCTAAACTAATCTCTAAGGAATAAATGCTAAACTCTAACTCCTAGTCTGTAATAAGTGATGTTAGGGCATTAGAGGTGTCTCACCAGGTAGGCGTTGCTCGGGGGGTAAATGCCCCGGGGGCTGCGGGGCTGTAGGGGCATGGGGATGAGAGGGGGGCGTTCCCGGGAATACGGTGGGCGGGACAGAGCTCTGTGCAGGCCGACGCCCAATGAAATCCCAAACAGGATCAAAGCCACAGCCGCCATCAACACCATGAACCACAGCTGCATGTACACGGGGGCGGAGCCTGCAGGGCCGGCCAATACCAACGCTGCAGGACACACTGAGTATTATTATTATTATTATTATTATTATTATTATTATTATTATTATTATTAGGGGGCCAAGCACCGAAGGTCCGCAGGCACCCTATTGTTATTCTATGTTTTCTTCTCCTTCATCTTATTCTTCTTCTTCTCACTAGGGTGTCTACAGCAGCCCGTGGAACCTTCTGGTAAAAAGTAGTGAAATGTGTCACACTGATTGCGCAGGGTCTAAGGAACTTTCGGACCAAATTTGGGCCAAGTGCTGCCGACGCTCTAGCGCCACCATCAGGTCAAATTTGGGCCTAATTTTGAAGTATGTTTATGGTCATAACTTTTGAACCGTGTGTGCAATATTTAAAAGCCAGGTATCCCTGGATTCCCAGGGTGGAGATGAGTTCAGTGCACACTATGATGTCAAATGCCTAATTAGATAAACAGTTTTTTCACTACTCCTCCTACAGATTTTGTCCAATCATCACCAGATTTGGCAAACATCATCTTCGGAGTAAGCCGCACAAAAACTATCAGCGACTCTGCACACTGACACAAAACTTGGTAGGCATCTTCAGTACTGTGACCTGAGGCTATGCAACAAAATTCGTGATAGAAATGCTTACATCTAACTGCCATTTTTGCTGCTTCTCCTCCAAATTTTGTCTAATCTTCAACACATTTGGCTCACATCATCTTGAGGCCTGTCTGAAACTGCACAAAGTGGGGCCCAGACTGATGAGAAAAAACATAAATACCTTAGACGTTTTTAAATTGCAAGAAGAAAAAAATGTTTTAGGTCAGCGGAGCAGCAATCACAACCGAAGGTAGAAGTAGCAACAGACACCTCCACAGGTCACAGCAGCTGCAGCAGCAATTTCACTCTGCTGCCCATTTGTTCATCTAGACCGTTCCTCCTACAGTCAGAGAACTCCAGCACTATCCGTGATCAAAACACACACATCACGAGTGAAACTATAAATCACTCTGGAATCCCTTCGCCTAAAGTTATGGCTCTGCTTTCCTGTGATTGCTTCGGCAACACCTGTAGCGCGTCTGTGAATGTGCGGCTCACTGAGTCTGGGTGCTTGGCCCCCGAAAACATTGCTTGCAGCTTTAAAACATCACAGTACAGAGGATTATCAGTATTATGAGTACGGCTTTTCACTCAGGATTAGCGTCCAGAGGAGCTTCAGAGCACATTCTCTCATTACACTCACTGTGTTCAATAATTCATCACCATCTCTCAGTCCAAATTACTGTTCTGCTTAAATTGTTGCCTCGAATGTAAAGTTATTAAAGCTGCTTTTAGTTTTATTACATCAGTAAATGCTCAATTAAAAGCTAATATTAAATAAAAGAGGATTAAATAAAAAGCAGTAGGGAAGTGTGGAGTTTATTTCAACTCCACAAGGTAAAGTGTGAATGATATTAGTGATCATTTATTAACATTACAACAGTGAAAGGACTACACAGGAAGAGAAGTGACACTACACAGACACACACACACACACACACACACACACACACAACATACAGGTAGTGTACATTCTGATCAGGTGCACTACACATATACCTACAGCCATGAGAAAAGAGAGAGATTGAGAGAGAAGTGAACAAGCCGAGACTCACCAGTTGAATTTTCCGTGGTTCGAGGTGCAAAGAGGCCGTCCAGACCCCCGGTGTGTGTTTAACATGAGAGAGAGAGAGAGAGAGAGAGAGAGAGAGAGAGATGGATGGAGAGATAGACAGAGTCTCCGGTCACTGCATCAGTAATTCACACGCATCTGTAAGTCAATGTGGACAATAAACACTACATGGAGGAAAAAAAGAACGAAAGTAATGACGTCATCATCAAAGACACGAGCTGCTCTCTCCAGGAACGAGTGGAGAGAGAGAGAGAGAGAGAGAGAGTGTGTGTGTGTGTGTGTGTGAGAGAGAGAGAGAGAGAGAGAGAGGGAGAGAGAGAGATGTCGTTATGGCAACATGAGGTGGTGAGTGGATCAGTTTACCTGTGAGCAAGTGTGGATCCATCCCATAATAATACGTGCCACTCAGCCATCACACACACACACACACACACACACACACACACACATATTATAATCGTATTCCTATAAAATCTTTTATAATCAAGATATAAAATATAAAATATATTTGTTTCTGAGGAAATAAGAACAGCTCTGATGAGGAATTGAATATTAGATTATTCAAATGAGCAACAACAAAAAAACAGTAAGAATCTTGTGAGATTCTTCAAACAGCTGACACACTGATTGAAACGAGCTCATACACAGTAAAAACTAATTTTTTTATTTTTCATTTTCAATTACATTTTAAATAAAAACAAACAAATTTATTTATTTATTTATTTATTCAAACGGAAAAATCTTTAAAATGATGGTAACTTCAGGCAGTCAGTCATCTCAGCAGACACATGTTCAACACGTAATATGCTAATTTATGCTAATCTATGCAAACCAGTTTAATACGTCACACCAAAACGAGTGAATTCCAGTCATCCAGCAAAAAGGCTAGATAAAGGGAACGAAAACCCACACAGAACCCACTCTGAACCTACACAGAACCCACACAGAACCCACACAGAACCCACACAGAACCCACTCCGAACCCACACAGAACCCACTCCAAACCCACTCCGAACCCACACAGAACCCACACAGATCCCACACAGAACCCACTCCGAACCCACACAGAACCCACTCCGAACCCACTCCGAACCCACACAGAACCCACACAGATCCCACACAGAACCCACTCCGAACCCACACAGAACCCACACAGAACCCACACAGATCCCACACAGAACCCACTCCGAACCCACACAGAACCCACACAGAACCCACTCCGAACCCACTCCGAACCCACTCCGAACCCACACAGAACCCACACAGAACCCACCCACTGTATCTGAGGCTGTAGTGTGATTAATAATAACAGTATCTCTCCTGAATGCACTTACTGATAATAATAACTGATACTTGATAATAATTGTATAATTGTATAATTGTTTTTTTTTGTATTTGTGTCATTAATTTCTGTCATGTAGGTGTCCATGAAGCGTCATGAAGCGTCACAGTGCTGATGAGCTGCAATGACTCCGGGCACCAGCAGGGGGCAGCACAGGCTTAGACACTGTGTATAAACACTGTGTATAAACACTGTGTATAAACACTGAGTGCGTGCACGCGCAGCGGATCCCAAACATGCAGCAGAACCCACCTTCTCCCTTCAGGAACACAGGACACCTGGAACCCTGAAACATCACAGAACATCACAAATAAAGCGACTGGTTTTGAGACTGTGTGAAGAAAAATTTGCGAAGAAGGAACGTTTGAGTTAAAAAAATTAAAAAATAAGAGCCAAAAGCCAGATATTTCTGATATTTGGTTCTCCAGAGAACCCTGTGCTGCTTCTGTACATTATGATCCACTGTGCTGAAAAATGGTGCAGCAGCTAGTAAGAGGTTCTTCAGGGGAACCAAGAGCCATCACTGTTCACTGACAGCTTTCCGTTTAGGATCAGTAGGCAAATGAGAAGAGCTTCAGATTTCATTATTTAAAAAAAATCATTTATAATAATAATAATAATAATAATAATAATAATAATAATAATAATAATAATAATAATAATAATAATAATTCATCAACTACAGAAACAAACCTGACAAATACATTTATTATTATTATTATTATTATTATTATTATTATTATTATTATTTATGATGTTTACGCTATTTGCCCTGCTGGCTGTGCTGTAGTGTGCTGTGCTGTGCTGTGCTGTGCTGTAGTGTGCTGGGCTGTGCTGTGCTGTGCTGTAGTGTGCTGTGCTGTGCTGTGCTGTAGTGTGCTGTGCTGTGCTGTGCTGTAGTGTGCTGTAGTGTGCTGTGCTGTGCTGTGCTGTGCTGTAGTGTGCTGTGCTGTGCTGTGCTGTGCTGTGCTGTAGTGTGCTGTGCTGTGCTGTAGTGTGCTGTGCTGTGCTGTAGTGTGCTGTGCTGTAGTGTGCTGTGCTGTGCTGGGCTGTGCTGGGCTGGGCTGTGCTGTGCTGTGCTGTGCTGGGCTGTGCTGTAGTGTGCTGTGCTGTGCTGTGCTGTGCTGTAGTGTGCTGTGCTGTAGTGTGCTGTGCTGTGCTTGTGCTGGCTGTGCTGTAGTGTGCTGGCTGTGCTGGGCTGTGCTGTAGTGTGCTGGCTGTGCTGTGCTGTAGTGTGCTGTGCTGTAGTGTGCTGGGCTGTGCTGTGCTGTGCTGTGCTGTGCTGTGCTGTGCTGTAGTGTGCTGTGCTGTAGTGTGCTGGCTGTGCTGTGCTGTGCTGTAGTGTGCTGTGCTGTAGTGTGCTGGCTGTGCTGTGCTGGGCTGTAGTGTGCTGTGCTGTGCTGTGCTGTAGTGTGCTGGCTGTGCTGTGCTGTGCTGTAGTGTGCTGGCTGTGCTGTGCTGGGCTGTAGTGTGCTGTAGTGTGCTGGCTGTGCTGTGCTGTGCTGTAGTGTGCTGTGCTGTAGTGTGCTGTGCTGTGCTGTAGTGTGCTGTGCTGTGCTGGGCTGGCTGTAATCAGGGCTGTGTTCTGGTCGGCGCTGCTCTGGGCCTCAGGCAGTCATCACGTGCTTGTTCTGTGTTTATGTGTTTGTTATGTGCAATTCATATGCAATACATGTTCAATTTAAGTGCAATAAGGACTTTAATGTGCAATACAAATTTATTTATATTACTGCCTATTTTTTCTGTACTTGATCACCATTAGCACACTGGACTTATCATACTCAACATTTACATCATTAT
>JAKKZK010000811.1:2500-15721 GCA_037577455.1 Pangasius macronema | reverse complement strand
CAGAGTGAAAGGAGTTCTCCCGAGTCAGATTACCTCCTGATGAAAAGAATGAGGGAGTGTGTGTGTGTGTGGCCTACAGCTCCTAATGGGACACAAATGGGTTGGATATATTAAATCACTGTAAGGGTGCGGTTAGCAGCTATCAGCGCGACACACACACACACACACACACACACACACACACACACACACACACACACACACACACAGAGAATTTAGTGCTGGCTGTGTGCTGTAAATCTCACAGATCTGCAGGCCTGGGTGTGTGTGTGTGAGAGAGAGAGAGAGAGAGAGAGAGAGAGAGAGAGAGAGAGAGAGAGAGAGATGAAAATAGAGAGAAAGAGAGAGNGTGTGTGTGTGTGTGTGTGTGTGTGAGAGAGAGAGAGAGAGAGAGAGAGAGAGAGAGAGAGAGAGAGAGAGATGAAAATAGAGAGAAAGAGAGAGAAATTAGAGGATAGAAAGAGAGATGAGGAGAGAAAGATGTGATGCAAAGAGATACAAAGTGGAGGAACAGAGAAGGAATATAGGAAAGAGACAGAGGGCAAGAAGATGTAGAGATGAAGATGAAAGAGAGAGAGAGAGAGAGAGAGGAATGGAGAGAGACAAAGGGAGATATGAAGGAAAGATGGAAGGAAATAGATGGAAAGATGGAGAGAGAGAGAACAGGAAAGAGACTCAGGAGTCAGGAAGATAGAAAGAAAGATTGAGGGATGAGGGGTAAATAAATAAATAAATAAATAAGAATAGAGAAAAAGAAACATAAAGAGATGAAGGAAGATATGGAGGAGTCAGGAAAATACAGAAATGGGGAGAGAGAGAGAGATGGAAAGTATAGAGCTAGAGGAAGAAAGGAAGAAAGATGAAGGGAGTAAGAGAAAGAAAAGCAAGGAGATGGCAAGGTGGAGGAGGAAAAAAGAGAAAGAGGGAGTGAAAGATTGATGGATGAAGCAAGAAGGAAAGAAAGAAATTATTTACACAAAAAGGTGGAAAAGAAGAATAGAGGAAAGAAAGACAAATTGAGAAAGAAAGAAAGAAAGAAAGAAAGAAAGAAAATCTTTTTCTCTTTTCTGTTTTATATTGTTCTAAAACGTTCCGAAAGACATTTGTCCTACACTACTACTCCACGACCCCCAAATAGTCGTCCTGACTTTCTTTCTTCCCTAATTTGTCTCGGCTGAAAGAGTGTAAATATTTAGTCTGGAGTTTAGTCTGGAGCTGAAACGCAAAAATGGAGACAAAGAAACAAAGAAAGACAAGAAGAAAAAAGTAATAAAAAACGAGTAAAGATGCTGAGGTGTTCATCAGTCCAGTCAGCTGAGATACTCCTTTATTCATCTCTCTCCTTCCATCTTTATTCCTCTTTTCCTTCCCATCTATTTATCTTTATATCTATTCTTGTAAGCCCTTTCCTTTTCTCCCTTCTTTCTTTCTTTCTTTCTTTCTTTCTTTCTTTCTTTCTTTCTTTCTTTCTTTTCTCCAGTGTGCACTCTCTCATTATCGGTCTGTAATGAAGAGTAGTTCAGTGTTTTGTGTTTTGCCGGAGATCTGTTCATACCCAGATAAAAACATCTTCAGATCAGATTAATCCGCACAGAGAGGAGAAATAAATCTACTTCTCTGTCATCACTCTCAACCTCTTAAAGTCCTTCATCATTCTCTCTCTCATTCCCTCCCCCTTTCATAATCCCTCTCTCCGACTCATCCCTCTGTGTCAGTCTTCTGCCTCGTTCATTCACTGTTTTACTGCGCGGCTTTCCTGCATCAGCACCATAAACTACAGAGAGAGAGAGAGAGAGAGAGAGAGAGAGAGAGAGAGAGAGAGAGAGAGAGAGGAGGATGGTTTTGCTCTGCTTCCTCATAGATTTTCTATTTTCTGTTTTTTTTTTAACAATCAGCAAATCTGATTTTTTTCAGTTCAACAAAAATCATCTAAAAAAGAAACACTCACTCTTGAAGAACTGACTATAACCACTGACTATAACCACTGACTATAACCACTGACTACTGACTATAACCACCAACTACTGACTATAACAACCGACCACTAACTATAACCACTGACTGCTGACTATAACCACTGACTACTGACTATAACTACTGACTACTGATTATAACCATTCACACACTGACTATAACCACTGACTACTGACTATAACTACTGATTATAACCACTCACACACTGACTATAACCACTGACTACTGACTATAACCACTGACTACTGACTATAACCATTCACACACTGACTATAACCACTGACTACTGACTATAACCACTGACTACTGACTATAACCACTCACTACTGGCTATAACCACCAACTACTGACTATAACCACTGACTACAGACTATAACCACTGAATACTGACTATAACCACTGACTATAACCACTCACTACTGACTATAACCACTCACACACTGACTATAACCACTGACTACTGACTATAACCACTGACTACTAAAACTCTCTGTAGCTTTTAAGGGCCTGAGTGAAAACATGATGGCGCCACCCGCTTCCTTTCACACGCACACACACACACACACACACACACACACACACACACACACATCCTACCTGCTATTCCCTAAACAATACATCTGGGTTAGCCATTACTGCGGCCCGACCCAGGAGAATGACATCTTCATCAACATCAGTGTGTGTGTGTGTGTGTGTGTGTGTGTGTAGGGGTGTGTATGTATGTGTGTGTGTGTGTATGTGTGTGTAGGTGTGTGTTTTCCCAAACAGGAGTCATTTCCTTGCTGATAGCCCCCTGTGTGTCTGTGGAATGAATCAGTGGATCGCGAGCTGATACAGACGTGTGTGTTGCGTGTTTGGTTTCTACTTCCTGTCTGTCTGTCGTTATGAATTTAGAGTTAATTAATTAAACAGAAGATTTTACTGTAGGAGTCTCTGGGGCCCGAGGAGCTCAGGGCTCAGGAGCTTCATCACGAGCGCCAGAGTTCCTCTCGCCCCCCAGCAGAGCAGCTTTCATTACTTCCTCATTACACGTTTTCCTTAATATTTTAATTTTAGGTCTGATTCATTTGTTCTTTTCTTTTTTTTTTAAACAGAAGGATTTGAGTCTGTGGATTAATTTCTGAAAAATATAAACCTTTTCCCACTGTTTATTTAAATTAATTATAATAATAAAAATCAAACAAACAAACAAACAAACAAATAAATAAATAAATATCTACAATGATAAAGCAGTAATAAAAAAATAACTGAATAAATAAGTAACATAATCAAAAACATTCTTTTAAAAATTAAAAATGATTTTTAGTTCAATTATAAAATAATAACAAACAAATAATAAGTTGCATAATAAATAAATAAATAAATAAATTTAATAATGCAGTAAAAAAAAAAAAATTAAACATAAAAATAAAAAATTAAATAATTAAATTTATTAAAGCAGTATAAAAAACAACAAAATTAAACATTAAAATAAACAATAAACAACTCAATAAAATAATAAATAAATACTATAATAAAGCAGTGAACAAAGAAACAAACAAACAAAATAATGAAATGAGTAAATTAATAAATAAACATTTATTATTTAGCTCTTTCCTTGTGTCCTAAGCATGTTTTTGGACAGGAAAAAATTTTCTTCCTTGTTTCTTTTTTTTTTTTCCCTTAAATTCGAAGTCGCACTCGTCCTTCACAGCCGAGCTTACACAATTATGATGATATGAAAATTTGCCATCAAGCGCTCGCCTAATGAATTTGGATTGTTTGAAATAAAATGGAGTAAATGGTGTGTGAACAGACGTGAACGGCTGACTGAAGGGGAGGGGAGGCCGTGGTGTGGTGTGGTGTGCTGTGGTGTGGTGTGGTGTGCTGTGCTGTGGTGTGCTGTGGTGTGGTGTGGTGTGGTGTGGTGTGGTGTGGTGCGGTGTGCTGTGGTGTGGTGTGGTGTGGTGTGGTGTGGTGTGGTGTGCTGTGGTGTGGTGTGGTGCGTTGCGGTGTGGTGTGGTGTGGTGTGCTGTGGTGTGGTGTGGTGTGGTGCGTTGCGTTGCGGTGTGGTGTGTTGTGGTGTGGTGCGTTGCGGTGTGGTGTGCTGTGGTGTGGTGTGTTGTGGTGTGGTGCGTTGCGGTGTGTTGTGGTGTGGTGCGTTGCGGTGTGGTGTGCTGTGGTGTGGTGCGGTGCAGTGTGGTGTGGTGTGGTGTGGTGTGGTGTGCTGTGGTGTGGTGTGGTGCGTTGCGGTGTGGTGTGGTGTGTTGTGGTGTGCTGTGCTGTGGTGTGCAGGAGATAGAATAATAATCATTTTTTAAAAGAACGCGATTACAGCAGGAAGTGGAGTAATGAATGTGTACTTACAGAGTGAAGGTCTTCCATTAGGGACATTTATTACCGCGCTGCGCTGCACACAGATTATTCTTCACAGCCATAAACGTGACGACCCGCAATAACTCTTTAACAATTGATTTTTTTCCATCGCTCGCAGTGCGAGAAGCGGGAGGAGGTTGTGAGGTCAGACACGGCGAAGCCTTACAGACAGTTCGAATAGCTAAAATACGTAAAATACGTGAATTACACGATAAACGATAAAGTCTGTGAGCTTAGATTCTAAACACACCTTAAAATAGTTACACAATGGTAGCTAGCAAGACAGTGAACTTAAACTTTATAACATTATATTAACATTATAACAGTTATATCTATTTATCCTAGTTAGTTAGTTAGCCTAATGTTAGCTAGCTTCATAGCTCCTGGTTGTAAACGCACAGTTTCCTAAAACTGGTAGATCGATAATTAACCAATCACACAGTACAATGCTTAACACTGAGGAGGTTATTAGCAAACATTGCTAACGTTAGTCTAAAATAACTGGCACGTAAGTTATATTAATTTCGCGATATAACAGTTAGAATGAAAGATTAGAAACATTATCGCCTGTAATCAATTTCGTAAAGTTAGCTAGCTTAGCTCCTGAGCTTTTCCTGGAATATAATAGCTTAGGGAACGTTTTAATTCCTGATTTACGTTAGACATTTAAATATTTTACCTAACGCTAGTAGCTAGCTTGCTAGCATAATTTGTTTCTGGCTTCAGTTAAACACGTTGCGATGTTAATGTTAGCTAGTAACGTTAAATATTGTTATTGCTGTGAGTGTACATTATAAAAGTTTTTACATTATAAAAGTTTTTACATTATAAAAGTCAGTCTTACATTAGCGTACTTGCTAGAGACAATGGATATGGATTCGAATTTTTTTATCATTTGAAATTTAAAATAAAGCACAACTGCTTAAATGTCCGCTAAGCCTTAACTTTAGCTAGTTCTATTCTTTACACACATTTTATATATATATATGTAATAGTTTGCGTATTAACTATAAATAATTGTATAATTTTATTTGCTTAATGTAAGCTACATTGTCTGTGCTTTCATTTCTATTTAGTCTTAAATTCTTAAAATACATTAATCAGGATGCGCATGATGATGACACGTGAACTTCTTGAAGTTCCTGAATCTATTTTTGTACATTTTCCACTAATAATTAAAAAGTAATAAAATCTTTATTCATTGGAGCAGAGTGTTTATTAATCATGTTATTTATTTATTTTATTTTTTCCTCAGGAGTCGTTACTGTGGCGTGTGTTTTAGACGCAAAAGTCATTATCTTAAATTCACACAAGCTTCTTCATTTTTTGGCAAAAAAAACCCAAAAAAAACCTGAAAAACATAGCCAGGATGCTCCTGAGTGTGTGAGACAGGGAATTGTGGATTGGAATGAAGCCTGGATTTACATACACACACACACACACACACACCACAAATCAGAATGAAGAAATGGCATCAAGAGAATCACATTTTGCTCTCCACACACACTGCACTTCCTCTCTGGCAAAAAAGAAGGAAAAAATTGAAGTGTAAGAAGATTTTTTTTCCCTGAGCTGTTCCACGAAACGGAAACGATGTGATTTCCATATTTCCCGGGGTAATGCGTGTGTGACTCGCTGGAAAGCTCATAATGTTCTCAGCTTTATGTGCGCGATATTCATAAGAAACACGACGACCGACCCACGAGCAGGCCGTCTGACGATGTTCTTCACTCCACTGCACAGGAATGAAAACACTTCCAACAATAAGTTCACTACAGAGATCCAGTGTAGCGCCAAAATGTCAGGAAAACTGTGCGAGTGTAGTTCATGTGTACTGTGAGTGTAGAGTGAGTGTAGTGCATGTGTACTGTGAGTGTAGAGTGAGTGTAGTGCATGTGTAGTGCGAGTGTGTGGTGTAAGTGTAGTGCGAGTGTAGTGCGAGTGTGTGGTGCGAGTGTAGTGCGAGTGTGTGGTGTAAGTGTAGTGCGAGTGTAGTGCGAGTGTGTGGTGCGAGTGTAGTGCGAGTGTGTGGTGTAAGTGTAGTGCAAGTGTAGTGCGAGTGTGTGGTGTGAGTGTAGTGTGCGTTTAATGCGAGTGTAGTGCGAGTGCAGTGTAAAGAAGAAATAATAAAGTTAAACACAAGCAACGAAGGAAGGATGGAAAGGAAAGAAGGGCACATCGGTGACATTTCTCTCTCTCTCTCTCTCTCTCTCTCTCTCTCCCTCTCTCTCTCTCTCTCTCTGTCGTGGTGGTAGGCGTTATCTGGCAGCACCGCTCATCCCCGCCTCGAAACACAACAGCCTCCATTTAGCTCCACACACAATGGCCTGCGTGAGTGAAATATTTTTAGCGTCCTTCAGATGGGCTTTTCAGGAACACGGCAGATCTTTCAGGCCGGAGTGGAATGGCTGTAATGGAGTGATGAGTGTGATGAGTGTGATGAGTGTGATGAGTGTGATGAGTGTGATGAAGCTAATGCACACTTCACGCTTTGTTTTAGCTGCATTTATACGCCACAGTGATAATAATAGTAATAATAAATCTCTTTATTTACTCCCTGTTTTCCTCACACTCACGGCTCACATTACGGGGAGCCGGGCGCTAAAAGGATGGATAAATGGAAGTGTAGTTTAGGGTTTGTTGTGAATGTTCTTAGTGTACACCACCACCACCACCTCCACCACCACCTCCTCCACCACCTCCACCAACACCTCCACCAACACCTCCACCAACACCTCCACCACCACCTCTGGCAGAATTCTCCAACTTTACAGCTTCGGGTTCCTCTGTGATGCTGAGTCACGTGTGGGCGTGGCCTGTCCTGTAATAGCTACATCCTGCGTCTAACGCGAACTAATAGACACAAATCAAATAACACACTAATCAGTGTGAACAGCAGCTGTGTGATTGTTAGAGAGAGAGAGAGAGAGAGAGAGAGAGAGAGAGAGAGAGAGAGAGAGAGAGAGAGAGAGAGAGATCGTAGTTACATTGTAATNAGAGAGAGAGAGAGAGAGAGAGAGAGAGAGAGAGCGAGAGAGAGAGAGAGAGAGAGAGAGAGAGAGAGAGAGAGAGAAGAAATTAGTGGCAGGACAAATTACATTAAAAAATGAGAGAATATTGAGAGACAGAGAGAAAGAGAGAGAGAGAAACTCGTAGAGAGAAAGACAGAAAGGCAGATAAAGTGAGAGAGAGATAAAGAGAGAGCAAGAGAAAGAAACAGTGACAGATTTATATATATATATATATATATAGAGAGAGAGAGAGAGATAAATATATATACATATATAAAGATAAAGAGAGCAAGAGAGAGAGACAGTGACAGATAGAGTGAGTGAGAGAGAGAGAGAGAGAGAGAGAGAGAGAGGAGAGAGAGAGAGAGGGAGAGAGAGAGAGAGAGAGAGAATCATTCCATTAGTCACTTTTTTTATTAGAAATGTTTAAAAATGTAAAAATGTATGACTTGTTCTGTGGTTATATTTTATCTAGCCAATGTTTTTAAAAAATTAGAATTTTTTTAAATGATTAAATGAATTATTAAAAAAGTAATGTTTAACATTTTTATTTTTTAACTGAAATCACTTCACTACCTTATTAACTCGTCAGTAAATATTTAGCTTGCGTGTGAAAAGCATCGCTGTTTGCTAGCTAACACGGAACTGCAGTTTTCTCAACACACAGAGACACAAATCTTTCCTGGCCCTGTTATTCCGCCAATCAGGAGTGTTCTTTAACCGATCAATAAAGAGGAAAAAAAACTATATTTATAAATAAACATGAACAGATTCAGAACGAAACCCGTGAGCTGGAAACACGTGAGCTGGAAACACGTGAGCTGGAAATCCCGAGCGTTCCTGTAATAATCACGCGTCTGCGCTTTCAGCTGTAAAATGTCAGCCTTAAATAATGCAGCGGCCAATGAAAATGCCAGCGAGGCTGGTCACATGACCGCTGATGAAGGATGGGCCGTGCTGGAGAAACGCGGTGGTGGCGGCGCTCATCACTCACACACACACACACACACACTCACACACACACACACACACACACACACGCGCGGCTAACATTTACTCCATTGCAGGTGCGACCCTTATTGCATTTGTAATGCGAGGGGCGAGAAACACATAAAGGCCAGATATAATAATAATAATAATAATAATAATAATAATAATAATAATAATAATAATAATGATAATAATAATGATAATGATAAGTTTTTCTCTTTTCTCCGTTTCTCACGGAGGCCCGAAGGCACGGCTGCGGCTCAGGCATCTTCACACACGTTACGAATTCAATTACACTTTCTGTGCAAAGAGGAAGAAAGGAAATAGTAATAATAATACTGACGATGGCTTTCTCTCACTGATGGAGGAGAGAGAGCCTCACATGCATACCGATACACACACACACACACACACACACCACATAATGTATATCTATATCTATCTATCTATATCTATATCTATATATATATATATATATATTAGAGATATAAAAATGAATCAGTACCATGTGTTTTGTTCACCTGAAAGGTAGCGACAGAACTAAATCAACTCTGGAATGTTTGTTTGTTTGTTTGTTTGTTTGTTTGTTTGTTTGTTATTTTAAAACTAACTGGTCTGCATTTCACTCGTGTGTAAACATGCTGAATCATAACAAACCGAATCAAATCAGAATCAAATTCAATTTGTGATTCAATGATTCAGTAAATCTTTTTCTAATAAAGAGCCAGAAAAAGAGACAGATAGATAGAAGACAGACGGTTACAGACAGACGGTTACAGACAGGTCCACAGACAGACAGTTACACAGACAGACGGTTACATAGACAGCTACAGACGGTTACACAGACAGACGGTTACATAGACAGACAGACAGTTACACAGACAGACAGTTCAGACAGACAGTTACACAGACAGACAGTTCAGACAGACAGTTACACAGACAGACAGTTACACAGACGGTTACACAGACAGGCAGTTACACAGACAGACAGTTACACAGACAGGCAGTTACACAGACAGTTACACAGACAGACAGTTCAGACAGACAGTTTCACAGACAGACAGTTACACAGACAGACAGACAGTTACACAGACAGACAGTTACACAGACAGACAGACAGTTACACAGACAGACACTTACACAGACAGACACTTACACAGACTTTTTCTGAGATACTCTTCTGATCTTTAATGCAACTAAGAAAAATGAAAATAAGCGAAAGAGAAGTGTATGAGGGAGAGTGAGTGTGTGTGTGTGCTTGCATGTGTGTGTAAGAATGAGGGAGTGTATGAGAGAGAGACAGACAGACAGACAGAAAGAAGAAAGAAAAAAAGAAGGAAGCAGGAGAACAGAGGGAGAGAAGGAGGAAGGACAGGGGAGGAAGAGAAGTTTCCTGCAGAGTTTAATGAATCACAGAGTTCAAGAAACCACCAGTAAAAACACTCACATCCATCTGCACACCATGTGTGTGTGTGTGTGTGTGTGTGTGTGTGTTCGTGCGTGCATGTGTATATATATCTCTGTGTTTAGTTGTATATATATATATACATATACATATACATATACATATACACATACTTGTGTGTGTGTGCGTGTGTGTGTGTGTGTGCGTGTGTGTGTGTGTCAGGGCTTCAAGGAGAAATCATTTTCCTGCCCCTCTGGCCGCAGCGTGAGGTTTCGAGGTCGGAGGTCAAAGGTCAAACATCTGAGTTCAGTTATGAGTCCAGAGTGAAGCTAAAAGAACACTGTGGTCTCCAGCCTGGATTAGCGACGGCTATCTTTCCCAGCGCTGAACACAGCTACACTTACTAAATAACTAAAGCTAACTAGCAAGTTAGCAACATAGTCTGTGAGGTCACATTATATTAGCTAGTTATCACAAAGCATCTTAGCGGCTAGCAAGTTAGCAAATAGCAAATTAGACACATAGATTCTGGAGTAGCAACAGATTTTTTTTTCACTACTGAAAACAACTAGCCATAGCTAATTAGCTAACTAAAGCGATCTGTCAAGCTAAACATATAATCTGTGACACTGCATTACGTTACCTAGGTAACTGTAACCACGGAACAAATTACAAACAGAAATGGTCTTAGTAGCTAGCATGTTAGCAACAGTGCTCCTGAGCACAACTAAACATAGCTGACTAGCAAAGGGAAGGCCAGCTAGCGAGTTAGCCACATAATCTAAAGGTCACCTTACGTGCTAGCACTACCTGCTTAGGAGCTAGCACTAGCATTATTTACTGAGGTAAACCCACACACACGCACACACACACACACACACACACACACACACACACACACACACACACACAAGCGTGTATACAAGACAAAAACACAGACTGTTGAAAGCTAATCGCTAAAACGAGATTCATCTTTTCAGAGAAAACAGTGTAATCGGTGTATTTTACAAATCTGAGGGAAACACTCGTCTTTTTTGCTCTGTCTCTCTCTCTCTCTGTCTCTCTCTCTCTCTGTCTCTCTCTCTCTCTCTCTCTCTCTCTAAAATATGTTGTTGTGTGAAATAAATTAATTCGAGAGGTTCTTGGTGATTTTCACCGGCGGCGAGCAGCCATTTAACGAACGTCACTTCTTAACGTTTCCTCAGTGCTGAGGCGGCCATGTTCCCTGAATTACATATTGATTTTCTCTTCCTGTTCATCCTGTCTTTCAGCAGAGAGAGAGAGAGAGAGAGAGAGAGAGAGAGAGAGAGAGAGAAAGGAACAATGTGAAGTCGTACAACAAAAGAAAGACACAGACACTAACGGGGAAGAAAGAAAGAAAGAAAGAAAGAAAGAAAGAAAGAAAAGAGGGAGATGTTGAGTTCTGGATTATGATTGGTCAGTAGGTGTTGATTGAGTTTCTATAATTATTTCTTTCTTTCTTTCTTTCTTTCTTTCTTTCTTTCTTTCTTTCTTTCTTTCTTCTGTTGTTTCTATAGCAACAGTCTAAAACAGAAGGAGATTTTTATGCCGCATGTAGGGAAGGAGTCTCCAGTGTCAGAAGTAAAGCTGTAACTTCTGTCTTATTAACGACGGAAATGACTGTTTTAGTCGCCATAACGACAGCGAGAACTTCAGATTAAAACATTTAAATGTAACTATAAACGGATAAAAAGTATGGCGTGTCGTCCTTTAATGAAGCTTTTGACTCTGTTCAGAGAAGCTCCGCCCCTTACTTCTGTACAGAACTTACCTTAAAGTCGTTTATATAGAAATGTAAATATAAACTGGACATTCGATCTCGACAATTTACTCAAACATTGTAAACAAACAAACAAACAAACAAACAAACAAACAAACAAAGAGGGGGAAGTGGAGGTGTTGCTGTACGTAGCGGCGTAACCTTGGCGTGTTCGCTAACACGCTGAGCGACTCGCTAATCAATCTCTTCGTCCTGTCACTGCTTTTAGACGTCACTAATTTTACTCCGCTGCTCAAATTTAGCTTCACACACACACACACACACACACACACACACACACACACACACACACACACACCTGTTAGCATAGCAAAGAGACCTTTGTGTCTTTGAGAGGACAGGACACTCGACACGTTTTAACGCTACAACGCTCCGCTAATCAACGCACTATACGAACTGCGCACCAGGAAGTCAATAAAGACGCAGTTTATCAGTAATTACGCTACGTTGCTATGATTAGAATTCATCCCGATAATTACAGTTACACATAATAACTCTGTTATGTAGATTTGGCTAAAAAAAGAAATATCTGTAGTGCGTTTGGTAGCTAGCTAACAACCTGGTAGCTAATATTCTAATTAGTGAATTATATTTATTTAAAAAACAAAGCCAGCTACTTTATACAACACGTCCCTGATTCTCAGTGTTAGAGCCCCTGAGGTGCATTATGGGTAATGCACGGATATCACGCTAACTACCTGTAGCTAATATTCTAATTAGCGATTTCACCCCCCGAGTGCCATCGTACGAACGCTCGGAAAGAAAATAACAACTTTTGTGAAGTTCTGTGAGGAAAAGTTCTGGTTCTGGTTCTGGTTCTGGTTCTGGTTCTGGTGTTCGAACGCTAGAGTGGGCTGCGTTCTATAAGAACCGTATTCTTATAGTGTTTGGGACGGAACCGGAGCTAAGCCTCGAAAAATCAGCTAAAGTTCAAAGTTCAAGTAATACAAATGTATTATTATTATTATTATTATTATTATTATTATTGTTGTTGTTGTTGTTGTTGTTGTTGTTGTAGTGAGATTGAAATCGTTCAATAAAATAAAAACCCGGTTGCCAGATTTCCTAAATTTCTTAATTTTAAGTAAAAATAATAATAAAAATAAAAATAATACAATAAAATAAAAACACGTGATGATGTCATAGCCCATGTGATACACTGATTAAATAAATGATTTTTAATCTAAACGTTTTCTTTATTATTGTTGCTCATTTGCTTCGAATCAAACGCTTTTATTTAAAGCTGCTTCTCATCTGCAACATTTTTATTTGTTTTATTTGTTTTATATTTCCGACTCAGTCTTTTGTTAAACGTTATAAAGTTTAAAAGCTGCTGTTAAAGCTGCTTCTGTGGTTTTAACATCTGCTTTAAGCTTTAATTTTAAAACTACATCTTCAAAAAAAACATTTTAACTTTTTTAAACAATTTAAAGTCGTCTTCTTTTAAACTTTTTCATTTCACCTTCTTTAATTTTTTATTTTAATGCTGCTGTTTTATATTTTGCTTTACTTTTTTTACACACATTTTTTTAAGTTACTGCTTTTATTTAAAAATGAATCACTTTTTTTATAAAACGAGATTTTTCTTTAAAGTGGCTTCTGTTTTTTTAAACGTTGTTCTTTATAGTTGCTCTTCATTTAAACTTGTTTTTATTTACAGAAACTATTTTTATTGTTTGTTTTTT
>JAKKZK010000798.1:0-10759 GCA_037577455.1 Pangasius macronema | reverse complement strand
CATGTGGAGCTTTTACACTAATCTGCTTGTCTTGTGTGCAGTTGAGATACTCAGCTACTCTGCTATATGATCTACAGTCAGGTTCATAAGTGTTTGTATAGCAACACAATTTTCATAATTTTGCCTCTGTATACCACCACAGTGGATTTGAAATGAAGCATTCATCTTTAATTCAAGGGGTTTAACAAAAATATTGCAATAACCATTTATGAATTACAGCTNCAGGACTTTACTGCAGCCACCTTCAGTTGCTGCTTGTTTGTAGGGCTTTCTGCTTTCTGTTTTGTCTTCAATACATGAAACCATGCTCTACTGAGTTAAGGTCATCTGACATTTAAGAACATTTAATTTATTTGCCTTAAGAAGCACTTGGTTTGCTTTTGCGGTACGTTTTGAGTTATTATCCATCTGTACTGTGAAGCGCTGTCCTATCAGTTTTTACTGAATCTGAGCATCAGAACTGGTCAGGCTTTTTTTTTTTTTAGAGGTTATATAAGTATAATCTGGCCTATTGTCCTTAAGTGGTACCAGTGGTTTGTATCTTGAAGTAAATCCTCTTTATTTACATTCATGAAGGTGTATACGCCTATCTCCTGCAGAGTGTTATTGACTTGGCTAGATGTTTTAAGGGGTTTTTCTTCAACAAGGAAAGAATTCTGTGATCATCCAGGAATCATTTAGTTGTCTTCTGTGGTCTTCCAGGCGTTTTGGTATTGCTGAGCTCACCAGTGCATTCCTTGTTTTTAAGAATGTACCAAATTGTTGTTTGAAATTCCAAAAGGTTCTCTTTGATAGGTCTGTTTTGATTTTTCAGCCTAACAATGGCCTCTTTCACTTTGCATCAACACCTCTTTGGACCACATATTGAAAGGTCCCATGAACAGCTACCAAATGCAAATTCAACACTTGGAATCAACTCCAGACCTTTTAAAAAAAAAAAGGCCAACCCTGGCCATGAAACTGCTTATCAGTGGATTTTCCAGTTACTTTTGAGCCTGTGAAAATGGAGGGACTCAAAAACGGCTGTGATTCCTAAATGGTTAATGCAGTATTTTTGTTAAGCCCCTTGAATTAAAGCTGAAATTTTACACTTCAGTCACATCTTGATTGTTTAATTTCAAATCCATTGTGGTGGTGTACATATAATCAAAATTATGAAAATTGTTACTTCCCAAATACTTAAGAATCTGACTGCATATATTAGCATGGTACCCTTTTGTGCGTATATGGTAGGCCATTTTAGAGTAGAACTGATTTTAGTCCTTAATACAGGACTGTTGTAAGTGAACACAAATAGGAATTATCACAAATGAGAAAAGTGTACCAGCCCAAACCTCAGTCATCTTACACTTTTGTCTAATGTTTTTTGTTCCAGAAAGCTCAGTGATAGAAAGAGAACATTATTAAATATGGCTTCTGGAATAATGATACCCTTATTATAGACTATGCTAGATATGCTGACATATTTTACAACCATTACAGATGAAAATAACACACATATGAAGTTGAATTGACTCTCTTTCTGTCACTGTGCTCAGTGGTACATCACCTTTACACTGTTCAAACTGCATCTGCTTTTTACCTTAATGTGGATTTGCTATCACCATCTATAATGTTACCTTGCATGTTAATAAAACAATAACTTGGAATTTCTCAGGCGAATTTACATTCCTGATATTAGGATTTTATATTAGGATATTATATTCCTATTCCTAATGATTCAGTTCCAGATAAGGATGGCTGTTTTAAGACCAAGTTGTTCACTTACGTTGCATTTGACTTATGAAGGGCGAAACGAAGTCATTTCCAAATTTGACATAGGAAAAACATGAAAACATGGATGCCTTCATGTACAGTTTCAAAGTGAACTGAACCAAAATGGTTAGTAGCCATTTTGTGATTATATTTCCATTTCTTTTGCATGTCTGTATCGTTTCAGGGCTTTTTAAATACATTAATAAGAATTATTTTTTAAATACTGATTTTTTTTTTACTGAAGAAAGGAAGACATGTATTTTTATCTTTGATATTGTCACAGTAATTACTGTATAGTGTGCAGCAAGGTTTAGTCCAGGGTATATTTGACTTGGGCTCTGTAATGATTATGCACACACACACACACATGCTGCAGTGTGATCGATAGCTGCTCCCCCCCTGACATCTCTGAACCCCCCCATGCAATCATTCTGTATTCAATAAAGGGAGACTTGTTTCGCGATTCAGACACAAATGAAATAAATCAGATTGGTTGACATTGCAGCTCTCTGATCTTCTGTCGCAATATTGATTATAGCTTGCTTAGCTATACCTTAGCTATATCCTGTCTTGTTCCTGCTGGGGTTAATTGGCTCTTCCTTTACTTGCCTACACACACACATTCAGGTAATATTACAACAGAAGTTTGTACAGCAAATTCTCTCATTCACAGCAGACCTGTAAGTGTCTAATAATGGTTTTGTGTGTGTGTGTATTTTCTCCTCTGAGTTTTAGCAGGTATTTAGCAGCAAGCATGGAGTTTATCACTGAAGGGAGATTTGTTCATGTACTTCTGATTGCATTTTTCATGTCTTTGTTTTCATTTCATTCTATTAGTCACACTAACAGTTACGATTTTAGAAGTGCACATTTTCTTCACACCAATACAACATACACTGTATATTTACATGTCTGTTTGCCCTCTCATGGTGAATTTGTATATCACTGCATATCAGAAATTGCATATCTGTTAGGAATTATTTATTAAAGTTTATTTCAATTGAAGTGTCCACGTCTACATAGAGAAAATCTCTTGCGTTGAAAAAGTTCTAAAGGCCCAGCAGAGATCCACTCGAGTTCCCATAGAGCTCAATTAGCCCCGTTTGTTACAGTCAAACTTCTGTCACACACAGTGAGCAGTGGGATGAAGT
The DNA here is from genome assembly GCA_037577455.1 of Pangasius macronema. Lineage (NCBI taxonomy): Eukaryota > Metazoa > Chordata > Actinopteri > Siluriformes > Pangasiidae > Pangasius > Pangasius macronema. The sequence continues at coordinate 7,853 of JAKKZK010000798.1, read as the reverse complement.
GACAGCAGGAGATTGAAAAGTATTTCTTTAAGGGCTCTCATCATGTCTGCTACTGAAAATAGCTAGCCAGAAATCTAAAATATCCTCCTTAACTTAAAGACATGACATTTAGAGAGTTCTCTGATGACATATGTGTTTCTGTCACATTCTAATAAAACAGCAGGCTTTGCTTTGGTCATTAGTCTCTAGCTCTGTAAACAGCTCTCTCACATTTATTTGTGTGCTAGAGAGTTAATCCAATTAGCAGAATTACTGGAAGTATAACCAACCATGCTTATTCATATTTTACATTAACCTACTTGATGTAAAAGAAAAACAAGCAAACAAACATTGCCCCAATAAGGCACTGACATTGTTGTGTCTATTAACATGTTTATTTACTTGCTGCAGTTTCTGACTTTGGTATTTGAAAATAGTAAGCTCAGCACTGAAAATTCCTTTTATTTATGTTAACCTCACTTTGGTGACACAGTTGTAGGTCTCGTTAAGAAGTCGTTAAGGAAATAGTGTAATAATATGAAAAATTCATGGAACTATGGAAATAGTTTAAAACCTGGAGATAATGTGCTTTACATTTTATAAGACCTTTTATAATACTATTTAAATCCTCAAATAGTCATGCCATTAATGCCATTTGCAAGTTAATATTAACATTAACTTTGCAAATGTTCTCAATCCTTAACACTGGGATATCAGTGGGTGCTGTTTGCAAGACCACACATAGCCATGTTAACTCTGTCTTTTAACCTACAACACCATCTCTATCGTTCTGTGAAAAAACTCTTTGAATTTTGTGATATCGAGAGTTGGAAAAAAAATTATGCTGATCTGGAGAGAACTGATGGCATTTAGATTAATAAGAATTAAACTTCTCAGATTAGGTCTAGAATCTGGTAATCTGGTAAGAATGTCCAGAATCTGGTAAAACCTCAGAGCCTTGTCTGAGTGCGATTATGTTCAGTAATTACCCTGAATGAAATCCTTTCAGCATTTTAATTACATGGAGATACTTTGTAGAGGGAGAAGAACTGCAGTATACAATAGTAACTGGTTACTTAAAAAATAATAACAGTCCTTCACATGGCTGCTCACTTTGTTAAACTTAATATGACCAGCTTTCCTTTAGAGAGGCCAATGAGTCTTGTTTTGCAAATGTATAATAGATTTGCCGTATGCCGATGTCTACTAGCATATGTCCTAATGTCTGCTAACATAATTCCCAGAATAAAGTAGCTCAGAAATGGGGAGGACCTTAGTCTTTGCCAGAAATAATGGAAAAGAAGATTGAATTTACCTTCATTTAACAGAAAAAGGCTGCCATTCTAATTCAGTGGATGCTATACAAGGAAATGTGCTGTTATACTGTTGCTTGAGAAATGATGAAAAAATTAATCAAAGAATACAATGCATTGAAAAAAAAAACACTATTGAAAGCCCAAACCAACACACTGGTATAAAGTAACAGACAACTTTAAACTGTTGTAGTGCTGTTTGGAATAGAAAAGTGATCATGCATTACCAGTAATTAGACTGCAGTAAGGGTATTTAGAGTGACTGTGATAAATTATGGTAGGAATGTGTGTGGTCCTACATCTGGAAAGCAGTGCTGACTTCATTACAAGTTACTGTGCAGAGTTAACTTGTAATTGTATCACTTATGGTTGCAAAAACATTTTGGCTGTATGACTTTGAACCAAGGACCACAAAACCTATCTGTAATTTGCCTACCATTCTAACAGTTTTATATGATAATGAATAGTATATTTCTCTGAGTTGCCACAGCAGGCCTTGCAGACAAGTTAACACTAGATTTTTTAAAGAGACTTCCAAAAAATTATAAAAACTGTGCAAGTTTATTTAATGACGGGAAGTAAATATTTAGGCACTTTTGTTTTTGTTATTTAATATATTTCTATTGCAGTCATCCACTTCAGATTTATGCATATAAAAATACAATGTCTTTTGAGTTTACAGTCAAACTCTAATTCATAGGAAAAAAATATTCAGAAACCACAAATTACCAAAATGTCTTTATTGCAAAGATGTTTTTGATGATTATAGTTTTGAGATGTCTACAATAAGACGTAATTAGGTTTTTGCAGCATTGTGGTTCAATTTTGGCAAATTGTTTTCAATTCCCCGAGGTTATGAGGATCCCTCTGCTGGGCTAAAAAAAAAAATGTTCAATTAGATTCAAGTCAGGAGATTGGCTATGACATGCAAGGCCTTTTTGAGTTATTTTGGCTGTATGTTTGGAGTCATTGTCTTGTTGAAACCTCCATCTTCTCCCCAGATACAGTTTCTTGAGTGATGAGTTTAAATTCTCCACTAAAACACTCTGGTACATTGCTCCAGTCATGTTTCCTTTGATGATCTCTAATGGCACAGTATGCTTTGCAGAAAAGCAGCTGCATATCTGATGCTCCCATCATTGTTCTTCACTGTGGATATGATGGCTTTCTTGTGATCATACATGCAACCCTTCTTTCTGTAAACAGCACCAGCTTGAACTGAATTCTGAGTGTAACATCTGCATCTGAGATTCATCAGAGTAGGTGATTTTTTTCCCCCAAATTTTCAACTTTCCAGTTTCCTCAAGTTCCTGAGTAGACCCTAATGCAGTCTTCTGCTGTTGAAGGTTTGATGTGTATTCTGAGATGCTTTTCTGAAATGCTTAACCCTGGCACCAACAACCATGGCATAGTCACAGTTACATTTTCCCCATTCTGCTGTCTGATGTGAAGATTAACTGAAGCTCCTGACCTGTATCTGCATGATTTTATTCGTTGTGCTGCTGCCACATGATGCAGCACTCATAAATCTCTTGCAAAAAAAGGTCTCCATAAACACAGTTATACTAGAGTATGCATGTGCTTGTCCCAGCTGAGCAAGGCTGGCATATTTAAATTCTCCCATTTGTTCTATTAATAATTTTTTGCTTCTTTCATTCTTATTCACCTCCTCTCTGCTCTAATTTCACCCCCCCCCTCCCCATCTTTCTCCATTGCTCTTTTCTGTGCTCTGAAATTGAAATGATGGAGGTGCTACTGTCAGGTGTGCTGTGAATCACTTATGTAGATAACACCGCCACTGCAGTGAATAGCAATGCACTTCAATGTGTGCCTCAGCTGCAAGAGGAGTTCAAGCTCCAGAGATCGAAACTCTGTATTGAAGCTGCACCATACAGCCAGATGAATAAGATTCAGCAATAAGTGGGAGCACTCATGGATTTAAAGGTACAGGCAGAAGCAGGGAAGCCAAAGGCTTATTTAAGAAATAAAATAGATTTGAATTTCAGGGAAAGTGAGATGCTGTGTTAGACAAGAAACAACTTTAATTCTCCTTGGATATTTTTGGCATTTTGCTGTTACACTGTTAAAGAAAGCAAGTCACATTTTTCTTACACAAGAAGATTTTAATCTTTAGATATCCATAATCCCCTTGGCATTTGAGGTTTCATATTCAACAATGAGAAATTCAGGGGAAAAAAGAACACTGTATTTCAGTGTTACAGTATAAATGTATATTAAGCATCTAATTGTGATCTCTCAGTGAAAACAGTAAATTCATACAGATAAAACAAGATATCTGAGACACTATAGGACATTTTTGGGTGGGCAGGTGAGATCATTAACGAGCATATTCTGGTGGTTTTTCAAAACAGAGTCTCTCACGGTGTGTGCATCATTAGCGAGTGCTTCAGTTTGGATGTTGTTCTCTGAGCTCAGCTTCTCTCCGATTCTGGCTGTGTGGATTCCCACAGTACACTCATAACCTGGCCAAACATCCAGTTCTGAAAACTGGATTTTTGTTTCCTTTATTTGATTTTTTCTGTAGCATTACCATCATATCCCATCTGAAATTAAATTTTAAAATTTGCATATTGATGATGATGAATATTTCCCTTAGTTAATATTTGTAGCGTGAATATTTTTCATATTAACTCTTACAGTAAACATAAGGCACTAACATCAGGCTGGCTACACAAACAAAAGAAATAATTGAAAGAAAAATAAATGAGAGTGGCCTGGAAAGGGAACGAGAGAGAGAGAGAGAGAGAGAGAGAGAGAGAGAGAGGGTCTCTTGCTTTAAGCGAAAACAACATGGTAGGTCTATTAAAAGGATCTTGGACAGCAAAACTGTTCACTAAAAGCAACAGTAATTCAAGCCCTCTGGGTGAGGCTTTCCTCTGGAGCCCTGGTTTTTGTCAGCACTTTACATTAACAGATAAAAATGCACTTAATGATCCACTCAAGAAGGAAAGCATGTAACTAAGTGCCTATCTCATGCATGAGTGAAATAATGATGCTAATTATGAAGTGCAGGAAAATTCATGTTGGAATACCTTCAAATACCTTCACTTTTTAATCTTCCCCTTCCTGGAACCCTTTGCAAAAATGTTTAACTTGGCTTTTTTGAGAAAATAGGCACTAAAATATTTGCAGAATTCGAGGAACGATAGTTGGTTAAGAGGTCATTACACACACCCTTTTTTTGTGTGTCCACAATGTAGATCCCAGTTTCATCTGCCATATTGCATTTTGTGCATTTTAGGAGCATTAGATGCATTTTGGACTTTTTTTTAACCCATCATCAGTTTGGATGGATTTCAGATGAATTACAAAAACATGACAAGGTGGAAAATGAGGTGTTTAGAATGAAATTAGTTTGCGTTTGCTTGACGTGAAGAAATTTGTGCGTTGTTGTTGTTGTTGTTCATTAATTTGCACTACAGGTTTGAGAAGTGTCAATAATTCTGGGCCTAATTTCCCAGGTTTTTAAAAGCTGTTAAAGAAATGGTGCATGCTAAATGACAAAGTGAAGTGGGTAATCATAGATAATTTTTTTTTTTTTCAGTTTTTACCTTTACTTTTTGTTCTGTTCTAGTTTTCAATGTGTTTCTGTCCATGGCTGGAGAATAGAGTGGACTTTGACACGTATGACATCATGGCAGGGTGTCCCTTTGTTAGGCTTGTGTGATTATATACACAATATTATACTGCCACAATATCCAGTGACATTTATTACTAGTATTATTACCAAACCTGCCAACCTTTACACATTTCACATCTGAGTTCTTCAGTTCAAATATCAGATTGCACTAGTATGAGTTATCACTCAAAAAATTCTCCCCAATAAAAAGGAAGATAAGGTAATCAGCATATGAATCTGGAATTAACCTGACTCTGCTTGGGAGCCTTGCTTTCCATCACAGTCATCCATCAAATGGATATGTTTATATATCAGTTAACTATATTTATTTGGGATGCCACTGAAAAAATTTGACTAAAGAAATTGGCTATAAATGGCTCTTCCTGTTTTAGGCAAAAAGAGAAAAAAGAAGAAGATTTTGAGCCAAAAACAAAGGTCAAAGGTGACATGTCAGATGTAATGCTTTACTAATAATGTTAATGATGATGATTAGAAAGTGATTAAATACACTGTTTTTATAAAGCTGATTCCCCTTAGTATGATATCTCATGAACGATTGGTTAAATGTTTGTAGGGTTTTATATAGAGTTATCATCGTAACCAGCTGATGAACTGATTAGAATTTGGAATTGACCCCATGGTCACAGCAAGGTCAAATATGCTTCCTTCCTGTTTGAAGTATGTTAATTTAATGGTATTTCTGGAATACAAATTAGTAATGAGAAGGACTAGACTTGATAGTGGTAGTGGCATCCCCATTAGCATCGACTTCGACTTGTTTTTTTTATCTATTTGCTTTTTTTTTTTTTTTTTTTTACTTGCGCACAGCCGATTATTAAAAGAATTATACCAAAATAAACTGTTACCTTTTCCTGTCTCTTTTTTAGGCTGTCAGTTCTGAATGATTAAATCATTTATCTTAATGTTTTATAATGGAAAATCGTGAACTGTGAAAAATAAATATCTCACGAGCCTATCCCTCATGCACAAACATTGACAGTCAAATGTAAAGCTCAATCTTCAAGCTAAATAACCCAGACACATGATCATATAGTAAAGTCAGCACTTACTGTCTACAGTTCCTGAATGCAGTTTAACAGATAAGATGTCAGACTTAATGCTGTTACAGTTACACCATCTACGCCTACTGACTGTCACCTTTATTCAAAGTTGTGGCTTGTAGGCATGAGTGAGCATGCTTGGCTTGCCACTGTGGTTTGTGTAATTTGTTCAACAAGCTCTCTGAATAGTCCTCGATGTGCAGCAGGCTGTCTACACATTTCACCTTCAAGCCAGTAACAGTGATATGCCATGTGAAATGATGGGAAGTGCATTCCTGAAGTAAAACCCACATACATACTGTTTGCCCTTTTTTTTGTCTTCAGTCACACTGGTTTCAACCAGACTACTGATATAACCTTGAGTTACCAAGCCTTCTCAATTTCTGTTATGTGTGCAAGAATGCTTGTGCTGATTAGACTTCAGGATAGAACATCTGAGAATGTGCTGCCCTCATAGATCACTTCAACTGTGCTTACTGGTCAGGACAGATTTTCTAAAGCTAAGAATAACTCTTTGATTTTGTTGTTTCAGGGACCTTCACACAGAATTGAGAGAAAGCCCCACTTTAAAAAAAACACCTGTGTAGGCATATGAAACTTTGTGTTACATACTTAAAACCTCTGTAAAAACTTTGGACTGATGAACTGTTTTAATTCTTCTGAAATCTAACAAGGTTGGTTTGTGTTTCAATTATTGTGGTGTGTAGGAATGCACAATGGACTCTCATGATTGACACTTTTAATGTGTTGTTTGATTATTATTATTATTATTATTATTATTATTATTATTTAATAATTTTTATTATTCCCAATTTCTTGAATGATGCAGTTAATTTCCCAATGAAACTTGAGCTGTAGAGATATCCAACAGATCGAATGCTATCTGAGGTGTTATCTCCAGAGTGATTGTCAGGGCCTCATTAGTGTGTGTGTCTTCTTTTTAATTATTGATCAGTGATTCAGAGATAAAGCACTCTGAGGAAGCAGAAACCCCTCTCTTAAGACCCTTCTTGCTGCCTTTGGCTCATTTAATTGTACCTATTAGCCTATTTGCACTAAAGTGGATAATAAATGTGTTCTTTGTCACAGCGGGCATTTGTTTTTTATGCTGTAGGTTAGCGCAGGGGGTCCCAAATTAGGGAGAGAGAAACCCACAATCTCTGCTTTTGTTTCATTCATTTATTTTACAAATTAATATTAGAAATAAAGAGAGATTTTTGTGTGCTAATATTTTATAATTGTACAGGGGGTTACATTCACAATACACGTTATAGACCATTATTGAGTACGAACGCTAATGGGTTTTCTTATTACACTTAGTGTGTGAATTTTAAAAACCTCTCATATATGTGAGAGAGAGAGAGAGAGAGAGAGACGCATGGACGAGGAGCCACCGCCAAGTGATCCTCCGCCAGCTGCATAGATTCGTTGAGAGATGCGGGCCGGTGCCACAAATTGCTCCAGTACCATCGGCTCGATGGTCCGTTGTGCATCCCGCTCCTCTGCCATCAACCACTGATGACAAGAGTCCCTCAGCTTCCCTGGCCTGCCTCCAGCGCAAGGGCTTCGAAGTGCCACTGCCGCTCATCGAGGAGTGCTTGGTTTTGAGTTTTTGTGGAGGGTGGCGAGGAACCTGATCTCAGCTAGTTCAATTCAATTCAGTTAAATTTTATTTGTATAAGGCTTTTAACAATGGACATTGTCACAAAGCAGCTTTGCAGAAATAAATCAACTCAAATTAAGTTAAACCAAAATAAATTGTAAATACACTCCTGAACAAAATCTTAAGACCAGGGGAAACATTCCAAGTATTCGCATTTCGCACTGGTGGATCATAACCAGGTTGTAAGAACTGCTTCA
>JAKKZK010000577.1:0-24230 GCA_037577455.1 Pangasius macronema | reverse complement strand
GTTCACTACTGTGTGTGTGTGCGCACTTGGATGGGTTAAATGCAGAGCACAAATTCTGAGTATGGGTCACCACACTTAGCTACACGTCACTTCACTTAAATTATATTGAAAACCAGCACTCTTCTACCTATTTCTTCTTTTACCCAGCTGAATATCTATGATATCCTTGGAGAGAAAAGAGGTTCTCCCACTGCTCTGAGTCTCTGTGATGTAATGGCATTAGGAGATGACGACTCTACTGGTCTCTCTTTCTCCGATGCACTGGCTGTCATCAAAGGCCACGTCCCAAAAGGATACAAGGTACAGCATTGGACGCTGAATAGGAGTCGGGTATATGATTGCTACTCATTGTTAGCTCATGTCAAAATGCTTGCAAATTTATGTACATTTATGGCATAAAGAAATTATGTTGATGTCATATTTCAACAGATAAATAGTTGAAGTCATTAGGAATGCTATTATTTAAATAAATTAGAGATGTAATGGAGAGCCAGTGGCCAAGGATGGTGGCACCATTTACTGCTTTGATTTAGTTTGTTACTGTTCATTGCTTTTTATAGTACATTATTGATAGAGACTTTTTATTTGATCAATTTTGAAGCAGTTTTGTTTTACATGTGTCTAAGATTTTAGAGCTTACGATCCACTTTGTTGCTCCAGTTCCAGCCTGATGGTCCAGTCACTGATGCAGTAAGTGGCTACAAAGCAAATCCTTCCCTAAACGAGCAGGTTCACTGCGTCCTCTTTGTGCTTGATGCCTTCAAACTGACATCATACCCCAGCAGCCTGAAGTCCACGCTTAGGAAGCTGAACACCACCATATCAGACCTTGGTGAGAGCGGCTTTATCCTGAGCTCTTAGCTCAGCTTTCTCATGCTTACAGAGGTGTTTGGGAGGATAATATCTTTATGTCTGAATCAGTGGAAGAAGTCAGTCCACTGCCTATTTATAAAGCTTTCCATTCCCTTAACTAACAATATGTATAACACCTGCATTAACTACGATATGACTATGATATGTTGTCGGTGGATAAGTAAGTGATAAAACACACTGCGACGTGACGTTACAGGAAGATAATCAACAAAAGGGTGATGTGATGAAGCAGAGTTGATCCCCAAAGTCAATTATTTTCCTATAACTGTTTTATTCCTCTTATACCACAGCAGTTTACCAACAGTTACAAAATTTTTTTTATAATTAGTAAAGAAAAACACATTGTACATTTTATCTTAAATGGTTTCATTTAATGTTATGGCACGTCCACAAAACAAATCAGTTCCTGTTATCAGTTGCGCTATCGCAGCTATGGTACAGTCATTCACTAAACTCCTCTGTCATGGAGACGTTCCCATATTGGAAAACTTAAAGTTACAGCTTTTTCCCTGACTGTTAGAGAGAGCTGACACTGGAGACTCCTTCAGAAAATGATATATATATATATATATGTGTGTGTATTTTCCATTTGTCATGTCCCTGGTTTCAAATCCCTTGCTTCCTTTTCTAATCTGTTGTTTTCTGAAGGGTGAATTCTTCATTAGTGGGGATAAAGTTTGATAAATGTTTGTTGATTTCAAGTCTTTTGAATTGGGTTATTTTTTTCACAGGAGTCCCTCAGCTGATTTTGCTCACTCATGTGGACCAGGTGTGTTCGGCAGTACAGCAGGACTTGAAGCATGTCTACTCCAGCCGAACTGTGCAGGATAAGGTATGATGTTCTTGTGGCTTACAGTTATATTTATGCATTTGGCAGATTCTTTTATCCAGAGTGACTTTACAATCGAAGGGACAGTCCTTAACAGTCCTCAGATTTAAATTAGCTCAGGACCTTAAAGGGAGACACCCTGAAACACGTTAAATACGTTTCTATTGAAATATTTGTGATGTTTTTAGTGATTGTAGTGCTAATTTGTTGGTTGGTGTTGTATTTATTTTAAACATAAGAGATAATGATAGGGTTTCAATGTTAATGCCTAAAAACAAAAGAGCAAGAGTTTTTTTTTTTTCCTCACACATTTTCCAGTGATGTGAGAGAGTTACATACATGACGCAGTTGCATTGACAATGTCGTCTCTGAACCGAGTCGATCAATCACTAGATATTCTACTACTCGTATTACTGCAGCTGAGGCCATGAGCTATAAAAGTTGAAGCTTTGGAAGCTGATCTGTTAGAGCAAAGTGTATAGATGAGAAGGTATGAGAGCTGGACAGACTAAGAGACTAAACCCCCACTGGCACCTCTATCAGCAGGTTGCCAGATGGCATTGTGGGTAATGCAGGAAACTGTTAACCAAAGTGAAAATATTTTGCCAAGATGTGTGATTGGTGTTGACAATCACCTGGGTACAGTAGATATAGTTTTATCTCCGTTTTTTAATGTCAAACCATTTTCTTTTCACCTCACTTAATTTACCTTTTCTGTCATTTTTCTAGGAGACTGTTAAATTTTATACATGTTATCGGCATAGATACGAGTCAAATATTGAGAGTGAAGACTCTTCCAAAGAGCGGTAAGTGACTAGTAAAGTCGACACACTCGAAACGGAAATTTCCTCAAACGTGGGCGTCACCGAATGCAAATCAGCTGTCCTGTGCACACACCACGAATGATTGGCATTCATCAAGATACGCAACCTATGCACTTTTGTAAATCTGTCAGTAATTTCTACGTTTAGTTATGTTCATTTACACACAACGTTACTGGAAGATTGATAAACGAGGCCCAGTGTTACAAAGCGCAAAGTGTACACAAGACACACCTGACTAATGGTGTAAGTGTAGTTGTAGATTAAACGTATAACCGTTCTCTTACTTAACTCTTACTATGTGTTTGATTCTTATTCGAGCTTGTGCATATGACAATGTGTTTAATGTGCATAAAAGCTAATTTGCTAACCTCATTCTTTTACTAGCTTGTGTTCTGCCTAGCAAGAGCGTTGGACCATTCCTGCTGAAAACACTGATTCACAAAATATATTTCATGAATTATTATATTAAGTGACTCATATTTCACTGCATGCTCTAATATTATTTAAGGATATATTTTGAAAACCGTTTTTGTCCCTCTCTCGCCTGTACACAGATGCAGAAAGCAGCCGAGTTAGTGGGATTGCCATTGTCCTATGTGCTGCCAGTGAAAAACTACGTTGCCCAGCTGACGGTGGACTATATGTCTGACATCCTGCTCCTGAGTGTGGTCATGTCCATCCTACAGTCTGTGGATGACACACTCGAGGACCAGTATCCCTCTACACCAACTCGTAGCCCTGTAGACTTGGAGGAAAAAAATGTGGTCAGCATATAGGCTTTTACGTCTATAAGATACAGTAAACAGTTAACAATATATATCAACATTTCATTTATTCATATTCATATATAACTATATATTTTATTTTATAGTCTCTTAAAAAGTCTTAATCAGTCCTGGCATTGTTGAAAAATTTACATCGTGGGAACATAACTGTATTCATTACGGAGTTCGGGATTTTTATTTTTATTTTTTTTACCTTCCTGGTCCTTTCTTCAATCCCTCATTGGTTTGTTTCCCAAATATACTCATCTGCTTCCTATTAACTCTCGTTTATCTCATGTTCCAGGGTTCTCTGTGAGTATTCAATGGCGGATACCATTTCATTTTGAATTCGAAAGATTATTTCTTAAAGAAAAAAAGAATAACAGCACTATTTGAACGATTGTGACCACTGAAGAAGGTATTTACAATTTATTTATTTGTATATATGAACAATTATACAATTTCTAATTTTTGCTAAATTAGAGCACTGTTTTTTTTTTTTATTTATTACTAGCCTTGAATCATGTATCAAACGCTATACAAGTTCTTCTGTACGGTGTTACGACAGAAGCGAAAATGATATGAGCGCATCGATAAAAACCTGTGATTCACTGTAGTCAGAGCTGCTGTTGAAAATGAGTTGATCAACACTTTCTTAATAACAGAACAGAGATTTCAGCATTTCTTTGGTATAAGCAGTAACACTGAGCCACTTCGGAAGCTGATCTATTCGAGCAGAATGTACCGACGAGGAGGTAAGCAAGCTGGACAGACTAAAAGAGTTAAGCCCTGCTGCATCACTCTCTTTAGCTAGAGATGAAGTGAGGACTAGATCCAGCTGGTACCTCTATCAGCAGGTAGTCGAACGGCATTGTGGGTGATGCATAAAAATGTTAACGAAAGTGAAAATAAATCAAAAATGTTGATGAAAGAAGTTTAAAAGAAATGAATCTTTATCGTTGATGCCATTAAAAACCACATGTTGATTCAGGGTGGATTTTCCCTTCAGTGGCTCAGGATGGTGAGCCGTATATCTGTCCTCAGTGCACTTTGCTTTGAAATTAGGGCATGAAACGGTACGTGACAGCCCAAAATCCATAGGATACACCCAAAGCAGTCTTTGTTATCCAGTGTTTTTAACAAGAAAGCACCAGTAGGTGGAAACCTTTACATGCTGAATCCATTGAAAAAAATGATTTGACAGTTAAAGAGTTCAGACAATGTTAGGAGACTTGACAGCTAGAATGTGCTCTGTGGTCTGACTTAAGATAAAAATCTGAAAAAAGCGACCAATGCTCAAGTACTTAGAGTACGCTGACATTTTGAATGGCGAGACTGTGGGATTATCACTACTTTTGTAGTGTAGCCACAATGACATGGTGATTCTTCCGCCAAGATTCTACATTTAATAAAGCAAAAAACGTGAACACAAACTCTAAACATTTCAATTTTGTACAGTATTAGCTGCCGGAATATAAACACATTCCTCTTTAAATCTGCCATCAGTTAAATGTAGACGGTATGACAGCATATACAACTAAAATTCTCATTATTTTGTGAAATATAGCCTATTTTGTTTACCATAAATCCCAGCATATATAGGCAAAAAAACATGCAGAACCATCAGAAACTACTGAAGTCCAGACCTCTGTGTCCTCAGAGCTGGTTACGGCCATGTTGTTAATGATGATTTAGCATTTTAATGTATGGTAGATGGAGTTCTTGGAGAACTTTGAACACTTTGAAAAGGTGTGTATGTGTGAGTATGGGTTTTACTCTGTCTATAAGATGTATTTCATTGTTTGTTGTCTGCTATCAGTCTCTAAATCATCGTCACGTTGTGTCTTCTGATAGGCCAAGGCTGAACTCCAGATCCCACCCACCCAGGAAATGTCATCCTCTTCAAACCAGGAGTACTACAATTGTTTTGTTCCTGTTCTGGTATTATTATTATTATTATTATTTTAATTAGTAAATGATTTCCTGTAGTCATTTGACCTGTTAGGAAGAGTTATAGTACCTCTGTGCACCAGAGGGCAGTAACATTTCAGTCTATGTGCAGTGTGTGCAGTAAGTCAGTAGAATGAATCCAGCTTTGGCTAAGGTCCTCTGGATCTAATAACTGAAATGCAAAAACAAGTCCACATAGCTTATTTAAAATAAATTGGAAGATAAATCTAGCCATTTTGGGAAATACAAGGCACTTGTGCAGGTTGGTTTTCTACCATTCGAACCAAGGATGAATACTATGTATTTATGTGATGTGATATCACATCGGTTCCTAGTTATGTATGTATTTATGTGATTTTTTTGTGTGTGTGTGTCAAGAGGAAACTGAACATATGCATTAGGTAGTGTTTCAGGTTAGGTTACTAGTAATCTTATAATGTCATTTTATTAATCTACCTCGTCTGTTGTTTCTGGCCTCTATCTTTCCAATATCTCTATGTTTTTAACCATTCACTAATAACACAATGGCAAAATTGGAAAAATAAGTGAAGTGAAGTGACTTTGTGGCCAAGTGTGGTGACCCATACTCGGAATTTGTGCTCTGCATTTAACCCNACTCGAACCCACCACCTTCAGGTTCACCTTCGGGTTACAAGTCCGACTCTCGGACCATTAGGCCACGACTGCCCCCAGATAGATGGATGGATGGATGGATAGATGGATAGATAGATAGATTTTGGTTTTTTGATCTTTATCTCATATATTGCGACTTCATTTCACTTTAGAGCTTGGATGTGTTATCAAATCCGCGTGCACTCAGTCTGCAAACACACACACATACACACACACACACACAGAGTTGGAGTGTGTGTCCATGTTTCCTCACATTTCTCATATGTGTGTGTTGTCTGTCTGCTGTCTGGCTCCTGTGTAACCTACTGTACACATACAGAGTTGTCCATGTAGGGACACTTGCCTTATTATTATTTAAAAAAAAAAGAAAAGAAAGAAAGAAAGAAAAGTGCCAAAAGGTTTCCTTTTGGTTCCTGAAGTTAATGTTAGATTTAGATGTAGCATAGTAAATACTACATGTGTACATGTTAGTGAAATAATGGTTTTGTGGTCATGTGACATATTTGTGACATATGTGTGTAGTGAATAATTTGAATGTGTGTGGCATTGCTGTATATGTGAACATCAGGGCTGTGATAAAACCAAGGTTTACTTATTATATGAAACAGCCTGAGTCATGATTTATATAAAAATATAACATTTTATTCCAAACTACAAAAAAGTTGAAAACATGTAACTTTTTGGTCACACTTCTCAATAAAATAATACAAGAACTGTAACAAGAACAGTCACGTCAGCGAGAAAAAAAAAAGCTATCATTACACACAAAGTGAAGCAAGACAAATAACAATGACAAAGGTTTTAAATTTAAATTAACTTAACCTGTACAAAAATTATGTACATTATTTACAGCATTCAAAAAATATTTTTTAAAAAGGAATGAAGCTGCAAATCGTCCAGTCGTTTTCTTTTTTTCTTTTGACAAAATACCAACTCTTTTTGAGTCAGTTAGTCGAAGTTTGACACTCAGTGCTGCAGGAACCACCTTCTGCTGGTCTTAACATTTTAAAAAAACTTGGCTAGAGCTCTGTTAGCTACAAACAAGGGCACATTCATACTCTCTCTCTCTCTCACTTGGGTGAGGCGTTCTAGTTTCTGTTCTGAGGTTAAAGTCTGCTGCCCTCCTCACCTCTCACCGCTCTTTGGATCCGCCCACCACAATTTGGGGGAGGGGATTGCCATAATCAGGCTAATCAGCAACAAGTTGTGTTGCTGAATTTATAGTGCAGTAATGTTTTGTCGTTTTTTTTTTAACGACAGTTTTGTTGTTTTTATCCATTCCCACCCACTTTGAGGCCAAAGAGCCCCTAACATCCATCATCACACATTGGATATGATAATACAGATACACAACAGAAATAGACGCACACAAAAAACAACAATAAGAAAACTAAGGCATAAGACGAGTACAGTTCTGTGATACGAGATGGATATCTGGTTCAAGTGGACGGAATTTTCTTTGATCAGCTCACACTTTTCTCGCTCATGCCATGTCACCGAGCATCTTCTTGTAATACAGGGACTCAAAGATGTCGTTTTCACTTGGGCAGTTGTAGTGGCAAGCACACGTCTTGATGAACATCATCTGCTTCTTCATGACCTGGCCGTCAGGGCACTTGAACTCGACGGGCAGGGTTGTGGTCCTGTGAGGAGTGCAGCAGCGGCCATCGGTACACACTCCGCAGAATTTGGGTCGGTAGGCCTTGGTGGTGGTGCAGCCTGAAACCTCGAACTTCATGGGCTTGGATACTCGAGGAGTACGGATGCACTTCTTTCCTTTCTACAAAAGGGACAAAACAAGACCAGGATTTAGACACAACATGTAAATAGTGAAATGTAAACAGAAGCAGAGTTTAGACACAATATCTGATGTTGCAAAGTGCAAAGTAAACAGATCATAAGAGGTGCTTGGTTGAGAATATAGCTGCAATGTGGTCCATTGATAGCTACCTTGATTTTCTCCTCCAGATGGGATTCGCAGGGACGGACCATGCAGAGGCGGGACTGCTTCTCCAAACGGCACTCACGGTTGTCATTGGTCACACGAGTGGAGATGCCAAGACCGCACGTCTTTGAGCATGCACTCCATTCAGTGGTCTGAACCAGGCAGTTCTCACGCATGATGGAAGGATCTGGGCCATAGGTCTCCTCCTCTCTGTAAGCTACAGCCAAAAGAACACAAAGACTCGGTTAAAACCAGTGACATCATCAAGATGCTGTACTAGAATCATAGACTTGCAAATGTTGCATCAAATTACATTAGATATATTAGAGATTCTGAAAACAGGTCTTGCTCCTCACCTGGCAGAAAAGAGCCCATGAAGGAGTTAGTGGTGGGAGGGGAGTCGCAAACCCATTCCTCACAGCATTTTCCTGGTACCTTGACCCTGCGAGGCATGGGGCAATCTGGGCTGGGCAGTCGCACGTCCATGCCGCAGAGTGGCACACAGCCCACGGCGCCATCCAGGCATGTACACTGGTACTTGCAGCTGCTCTGGAATGATTCACCGCTGCGGTACACATTTCCTCCAAACACACAGGGGGCACCCTCTCGAGCTGTTGTGGAGAGATCAGAGAGATGGGTTAGCACAGAGGAAGGGGTGAATGGTGATAGCAATTATAATGAGAATAGGTTTGCGTTTCAAGGTGTATCAAGTATATAATGAAAGCTTACCAGTGCAGACTCCAATGCGCCGGTTGTTTGGTGATCCATAGTCACAGTAGAGGCCTTTGTGAGGGTCACACACATCTCTTTCAGTGCACAGCTCTCCAAGCTGTTTAGCGCATACACGGCAGCACCCGCAGGCATCCAGGACTAAGCTGTCGCCTGGGGGGCATTGCGGGGCCACGTCAGGGCACTGGCATTGACTGGGGCACTCCTGAGCAGCCGTCTAAAATAACAAGAGGCAAACACTGTTATAATCTCATTCCAGTCATTCAAATGCTACATACAGAGTGATGCAGGTTTCACATTTATAGCATACTGTTGTTATAAAAGTCATAAGCACTAACATGATGATTTCTTGATTGTTGGATACTATTAGACTGTAGATCCACTCTAAAATCCTACATCGTGATATAGTAAGATATAACTAAACTTACCCCGCTGAAGAAAGTGAAGCAGAGTGCAAAAATCAGTCTCAGGCTCATTCCGGAAAACATTTTCTCTATCGTCTTGTCTTCGTTCTGTTTCAAAATAGCGTGTAAAAAAATCTCTCCTTCAGGTGCTTGCAAAGTCTTCCTCTGGCTCTCTAGAGCTGTAGTCTTCTCTCAAACGGCTGTCTCTCTGTCTTGCTTCCGATCAAGTCGATCTCGTTGGGGTAAGTCTTCTCTTTTCCTGCAGAAGGTAGAGCGTAGTTTCTGTAGGCTGCTGCTTTGTCTGCTCAGCCCTCGTCACTTCTCTCTAAGGGAAGTCAGAGTCGTTCTGAGTTGAAGGCAGCAGCAGGGTCCGCCTTTATACCCACTGAGCTGCGGTGGGCCGCCACTGGCTGAATGGAGCTCTGGATAAACATGGACATTCCTGGCATACTTTCCTTGTTTCCTGCCCTCCTCCTCCTCCTCCTCCTCCTCTCCTCCACTCCTCCCCACCCTAAGAATCGCACCCCCTGCCATCCCACATTCCAGCTGTCTGAGACCGAGAGGGAGCTGTCACATAGTAAAATAAAAAGTGCAGCTTTGGCACTATCCTGCCCTCTTCATATGTGTGTGTGTGTCTGTGTGTGTCTGTGTGTATTGGGTGCTTTTTTGGTAATCGTGGTTCATCAAATGGGCCGACGGCAACATATTTTTATAGCAAGGTAATGCCAAGTGCGCATATTTGTTTTCAGAGGAAGTGCCAACAATTATTTCTCTGCAAAACTGGTATTAGATTCTATGTCAAATCAGTAACATTACCATTAATGTCCATTAGCAGTTCATTAACAGTTCATAGGAATGGACTTTCACATACATGAATACAAAAATATACAGAAACCATATACACTTAATATAACCATGTATAATATTAGATATAGAAATATGGCCCTGAAGAATTAACTGTATGTCACTGCATGTGATTAGATTTCTTTTTATCTGAGGTTTGAGCTGGTCCTTTAATCACTGTATTTTTTGTTGCAGTTTAGTCTGTACACTACACAGTGCAGGTGTGTGGATCCAGACGCTAGACAGACAGAGACGCAGTGCTGGAGGAAAGTGGCTAGACTTGTCCGTTTGTGTATTTTGAAAGTGAAAAAAGGACCCCAAACCCCCTCCTATTAGGAAAGGGAGCACTGGCCCTTGCATGGCGGCCAATCGGAAATGAAAAGCTCCGAGCGAGAGCTGCAGGAATGCGCCGGCCATGCCAGCAGACATGCTTTTCCTACACGCATACTGTCTCGGAGGAAGCCTGCCTTATAAGGGAATCTTCACTCCAGGTCTTCTGTGTCTTGCGCTCTCCCTCTATCCCTCCTCCTCCCTTGTTCTCTCGTTCTCTCTCTGCGGTCTGGCCAATGGAGTACAGTAGGAGCTCCATCTGGAAACGGCCTTGCTGAATGGTAATGTACCCCGTCTGTCAACAACCTCTCATTCCTCTTGAGCGCAAGGCTGCCAGTTCTTGCACAAAAACACTGAACAACCCCCCCACACACACACGCATGCACACACTCTGGTTAGGACTCATCGTGCCATCCGTGTGTGACACAACGGCCTGCCAATCATTAACAATGTGGTGTGAATGTCCGGCAAAATAAACCCGGCTCTGTGTGTGGCATGCCTCAGGTGCGTTAGCGTCGTCTTCCTTTATTGATGCTAACTCTCATAGCACCTGCATTCCTACCTCCCTGAAAAGGAATAAATATACGTTCAGCTCTGTTTCACTTCAACGTGCTTAAACTTTAATCCATGCTCCTTTGTGTGGGTAGAAACTGACCAAAATTTACCTCCAACAAGGAGTTTATTCCTGAATAAGCATTCCAGAGGCCACATTTACCCCCCAGGTGGAGTTTGGTCAAGTATTAATGTAAGAGGAGTTGTCTATACCCTAAACAGAAGAGATGGTCTGTGATGATGAGTTACCTCTAAAACAGGTAACTGAGGACAATCAAAATGATGTAAGCAAAACTAAATTTGCCAGATGGAGACAGCCATGATGATGGGTCAAAGGTCAATCTTTGATGATGTAATGGAAAGGCTTCCATCTCCAGGGAAAATAATGGCATGAGGATAGTAGGTATAATTATACATTGGGGGATGTGGCCATGTGGCCACATTTCCCATTCCTTACCAATGGAAGGGGGGCATACGGGAGGCTGGGGCCTTTTTTTGGGTCATAATTTCTAGGTGGTTTATTGTTCTCTGAACAAAAATAACAGATCCCAAATACTTTAGTGCTGCCAGGGGGCAATTTTCCGCTGCTGTTTGGTTCCAGGATCACATTTTCGTTCTGTCTCGCCTGCACCCACTTTAGTAAATGCATTAGCTGACAGATTGACTTTCCAGTCCTCCACCAAAATATGCTGTCTATGTGGTACTGGTCATTTTTTTTAACCAGATCAAAGTGCTCAGTTCTTGTTTTGGACATGGTGGAATGTTCCGTCCTCTAGTGTTTTGACTGTCTGAAAATTTCAGGCTTGTCCATCAAGCAGTGATGAACATAAACACACGAATAGTTAAAACATGAAACATTAATTCCTTGGACTTAATTAAAAGTTTACTAAAACATCCTGAAATAGCAATGGTGTCAAATGGAATTTGAAGTGTTTCTAAACATTTACTCCTGATTCTCTTCCCTGATCCTCTCATGTCAATGCAGAGGCAAACAACTGCAAATCCATTAACGACTGCCAAACACATAAAGTATTAGCTTAGTAAATGAATTGTGACTTGCACCCGAAAGCTGTCTAGCAGATCCTTCTGTATTAGCTCTAAAAATACCTCTGCAGATTATTAGTTCCACATGTGAAAAACTAGACGAATGCTTGGGAATAGGCACTATGCACAAAAAAACAGACACATAGGCTCATGGCCAGCAGAAACACAGCTCGATTATTTCACCATAAAACAGATGTTCTTGCATTTGTGCTTTGAGAAGAAAGCTAATCTGCTTTTGCTTACTTAGCCCAATCACGCAACAAGCCTCTGTTATGTGCTGCTGTGTAGATTTTGATGATATGAAGCCAGCTTACTCATGTGATTAGGGCTCAGAAGATTGTATAGAACTTCGATTATTAGTGCATGCACGTTAGGTTGGAATTACAGTAATTACAAAATGACAACTTGGAGATTCTTCATAAGGTTTCTCAGTCTGAAAAAAAGGCATTTTTATGGCAGTCTGCTCAACTCAAAATGGATAATGTGATGGCTACCATCACTTTTTAGTGGTCCAAGCTATGGAGGGCCAGCCAGTGGTGGAAGCCATGTTTGTTTATAATGTGACATCACAATTGTCAAGTCAGAGCTCTCAGAAATGTGAGTCTGAGATTACCATCACTCCCAGTGACATCATGCCCTGTGGGGTGTTTAAGAGTAAGTGGAGACTACTGTAATGGGTTTTGTTTGGAATACAATCAATTCAATTTTACTTGGATAGTGCTTTTAACAATAGACATTGCCACAAAGGTGCTTTACTCACAGACAACAAAGTGTTGCCACCTCGTAGCTCCAGAGTCCTCTGTTCAATCCTGAGCTTGGGTTACTATCTGTACAGAGCTTCTGTTCTCCCCGTGTCTGTGTGGGTTTTCTCCATGTTCTCCAGTTTCCTCCCACCTCCCAATAACATGTCACTAGATGGATTCGCTATGCTAAAGTGCCCCTAGGTGTGAAAGTGTGTGCGAATGGACATCCAGGGTGTATTCACATGCCCAAGATCTACTACGATCCTGACCAGGATAAAGCAGTAATAAGTTTGGACCATTGTAATAGGTTTGGACCAATGTTTTACAGGCCTGTAGTACATTGCTGGGGAATCATAGAAAATCATTAGAAATACTGGAAATTGGAATAGTTCATTGGAAATTGGCATACTGCCAAGGCTACACTCATCGTGGTTCAGTTATGGATCCAGAGTACTGTATATTCATCGTTTAATTCTCTGGTTCAATAAATCATTATCAGATCACATCTTATTATCTTATCTGCAAGATTCCCAACAAAGACTACCAAATGTGTAGATCTCACCTTAGAGCAGAGTATCCCATTAGAGACCATCAGAATGGTCTAGAATGGGTTACAGGTGACTATTATGGCCCTTTAGATTGTGATATTAACCCAAATTAAAATCATTGGAATACCATTATGAACCATTCTAAAACCACATGAATCCAAGAGAAAGCTGTAATGGTTTCCAGAAGTTTCTTCATTAGAGAAGAGCTGCACTCTTGGGTGACTGTGAAGTTAGTCTCATTTCTGGTCTGTATAAAGAACATACAGACAGAATACAATTCTCACTGTCATTTCCAGTTCTACTCTGATGCTAAAGCCAACATGTTTTTTGTGAATAGCTGATTGACCTTGAACGCCAACAGTTCTGAATATAACCATATTGTCCTACGTAAACGCCCTGCAGAATCACAGAGTTGGAAAGCAACTATAGTTAGCAAAGCCTTGCGGATTATCTTACACCCTAATCAAATTTCTGTTCTTTGGCATTGTAGTCTTCCTGGGTGAGCTGGCACTTTAAATGGTAAAGGGGAATCCTGTGGTATGGTTTGGTAACGTTTCCCATGCAGAGGTTTCCCTTGCAGCACTGTTGTTGTGCAATAGGAGCTTTTTGTGGCTGCATTCCTGTGGGATTCAGCACAACATTCCTCATAGGATCCACTCCAGTGCTTGCATTCTCTCGCTTTCTCTTCCCACCCATGTCTTGCGTGATGATGTCACCGTAGTTGAATCCTCATAGTATGTCTTGAAGACGTTCTAGTAAAATTGGGCAGATTCACCAAATATAGGCCTAATAATTTTTTTAGTAATGTATTCAAAGATGCAGGTGTCAATACAGATTCAGTGTTGCGCTGGCTAAAGGTCACGGGTGGACAAGATATTTTTTCTCCCATGTTTAAGGAAACGCTAAATTGTTCTGAGATTTTCCAGTCTGGAGCATGGCTAATGCACTTCCAGCATGGATGGCTGTTTTGAGAGCTGGACCATCTGGAGAGCATGCTATCCATACATTGCTTGTGACGGGAACTTACGCAAATGGTAGTCTGGTTCATTTCAGCATATGTTCTGCTGCTAATGCTTATATGACAAGTCCACTGCTATATATCCACTAGTTTTCTTATTAAATATTTAAGATTGTAGTGCATAAGATGCTGGTGATTTGCTGTAAAGCATGAGGTGGTGTTATCATCAACGGTCTTAGATAAACTATGATATGGATATGATCTGATATTTTTTTTATAAGCTACATAAGAACCCTTGAAGCTGTACTTCAGTTTCAAGGACATTTTTCTACCTGATGAGACTATATACTGTCTGGAATCATCAAAGGCTCTACCAGCCATAAAATAAACATCAGCAAAGTTTTTTCTCTCTCTCTCCAATCTGCCGTACCATCAAGAGACTCTATAACCGGCTGCTGGCTGGCTTCTAAAAGAATGTTCCCTGCTTTGAAACTTCAAACTGACCATCCATTGGCCATTGGTGGTTACGGGCTGCACTTCAGGGGATTTTAAAACAGTCTGACTGCCTCTGACTGAGCTGATTCAAACTCCAGACTGGCTTTGGCCCACCGCCCCACATCTCATGTCTCTAAGAAAGCCCACAGCAATCATTTGATCATTTTTAGTGCAGAAAGGATTCTGGCTGTACAGACAAAATATTGAAATTGGGGTATTAAAAAAAGAGCAAGAGGCATGGGAATGTGAAAGCTGTGATAGAAAACTGAGAGAAAAAGGCCTTAGGGTCTGTTTTTAAGGACAGAGAGGTTGAAAAAGCAAGGTGTTTTTGTTCCAGTCTGAATTTTTCAACCTTTAAATAGAAGTAGGTAGAGGTTTATCAGGCTTTAAAACAATAATGATCTTGCTAAACACCACTGAATGCAGGACAGAATGTCTAGTTGTGTATTATGTCTTTGAGATTTTTGTGAAAGAGCCAGTGAAAAGAAGCCTAAAATAATGAGGTCCTTAGACTTAAAGACAGCTTTATGGTTGAAATGTGTGCTAAATGAAAAGGAGGTGCAGCGTTTAAGTTGGAGTTTGAATAAAAATGAAAAATGAGCTGTATCCCATCCTGTGATTTACAGTGCATACATAAAGTCTCCAAAGTAGCAACGCAAAACCAACACAAGTCTGCAAAAACTTCCAATCCTGCAGCGATATTCCACACGGAGATACTGTATGTCTGGCTGTACTGTACTCATGAAGCCTGACCAGCGGTTTTGAACCATTTCCGAAAATGTAGACTGCCCCCCTGTTTTCCCAGACAACGCCAAGGTATGCACCCTGTACCCCTTACTGAGTGGCCACTAGAACATTCCACGCATGTGACTCGATGTTTTCAACTCTCCCAGAGAGATCTACTGTTTGCTGTAGCTTAGCCAAACCTCATGCAAATAAGACGCCTTTGTCCGTAAAGCCCCCTGTGCACCATCTGAAACTGTTTGGAAAGTCATAGAGGCTAAAAAAAGAGAGTCTAAGGTGCCGGGAAATGTGCTGACAACTAGCTGGATGTGCATTGATGGACCTAATCAATGCATTGACATGACATAGATTAGAAAGGTGCTCTTGAATACTGGCCAAGTTAGGGAATACGAATGAAAATACCGATCCTGAACATATACAAAATAGTAGAACTTTATATTTCTTTTCCCAAATAGAAATCTTTGAGAGATGTATTGGGTTACATCCCTAATAGCCGTCCATATGTAACTTGGTCATGTTGGATGTTTGGTGTTTTGGTTAAGGTTGAAGTGCAGATTTAATTTATGGATATTTACATCTATGTTGGATAAACCCTACAACACTTGACAAGCCCACAACCCTATATGCCGTGAGAGATGAAAATAATTCATCACGCGTTATTTTCTCCTCAGTCATCAGGCTGTTATATAACTGTTCATTGTGGCGATATGTTTATCATTTTTATCAAACACATTCCTGCAAGACATAAAATTGGAGTTCTGTGGCAGTAGCCATGAAAAGATCTGATTCATTTCAACACTGTGGCACGGAGTTGTCGAGCCAACATAAGCAGTGCAGGAATGGCCCCAAAATCAGGGCACAGAAAGGAAACCAAGCAGACCAGGCAGATACAACTCAATAACAAAACCAAGCACTCACAACTACAAGTGACTGCACTCGACTGGGACACAAGAAACAAGCCTCAACAAACTTAGAGCACAGATGACAACAATGTAATGAATACTGCATAGGCAACTTGACTAGCGCATCTTGCTAGCAGAAGTTGTTGGGTTTTTCCACACCATGTGTGAACAACGGTAAACAAGTAGTATGTCAGTACACCACTGGCAGTTTGGGCTGAAGGTGTCAAACAGGGACTCACTGGGACGTCTGCTTACACTGTGAGGAATCTATCACTCCTGACTCAGTGTCTGGCCCCGGTCACTGCTTCTTCACAAAGGGAGTTGAAGTAGAACCCTATTCTGTGGACAGATATACAAACCTACTGTATTTTGGCTCTAGATTTGACCTTACAAATGATGCAGAACTAATAGCTATGAC
Organism: Pangasius macronema; assembly: GCA_037577455.1. NCBI lineage: Eukaryota > Metazoa > Chordata > Actinopteri > Siluriformes > Pangasiidae > Pangasius > Pangasius macronema. The sequence continues at coordinate 7,702 of JAKKZK010000577.1, read as the reverse complement.
TAATGCTTGCAAAAGCATCACATCCACTCTACAAACACTGCAAGTCTGCTAAATTTGTATCCCATCTCATTACATAAATACCACTGTTGTATATTGAGGTCGAGGTCTTTGGCGCAGAAATGATACTGTAGAAGTCCTTCCCTTCAATTCTGGACCAAGAAACTGTCATTAACCTTTACCGCATCCTAAACCCAACAACAAATATCTTGTTTTTGTGAAGACGTGAATGACCTAGCTGAAATACCTACAATTTTGAAAATCCAGGAACGCCTAGTAGATCATAGAGCTGGAAGTAATTCGATTGTCTAAATATGGAGGGAGTGGAATCTTTTAAATGATTTTTCCCAGGGAATGTTTTTCGAGGGCAATCTCCTTTGTTTTCACAGCATTGTTTGTGGTGAATCCTTCAATGGAAAGGCATCTTTATTTTAAGCGGTGCCCTTCCTCTGTTTAGCATTGCCTTAAAAGGCAATAAAAGAGCCAGAAACGTGGTGATGCAGATCAGTGTCCAGCTACAGAAGCTATGCTATGACAACATAACTATGAAGAATCTAGTGGCATCAATGATCTCTAGACTGCCAAGAAAATGTGCTGGGTCTTTGCAGTTCTGGTCTTTTTCCTGGTTAGGTCCTGTCTTAGTGCTGGCACAGAACAAGACATTTGCCAGACTGCCATGGAACAGTGACACATCAACAAGACTTCGAGTTCTGCCCAAGTCAGCACTGCACTTTGTGTTTGTTTTCTGCCATACTCATGTACGTTCTACCTTCCTGCTCCCTGCCTCTAGGTCACGATCTCCTGATCGTTTCTGGACTAAAAAATAAAATTATTTCCAATAGCCCAGTTGTAGCCTCCGGTTAAAAAAGTCAAGGCACTGATGGAGGAAGTGAAGCAGAGAGAGAGAGTTGGAAACTTAATTTCCTTGCACATTTATTTGGCTAATTCATTCCATTCTTGAAAGGCAAGGAAACTCTGTACCCAAACATCAATTAACCACCTTTCATAAGCCGACACTTTCTCTCCAAGTCAGGAATGTCAGTTTCTGCCTCCCGCTCTCTCTGCAAGCACTTGCATTCCTCTCTTAATTGGCTTCCTGAACCCGCTTTGGATACTGAGATTGCTGTCGGTCAAACATACACGGCGTGTTTCATTTACTGCCAATGTAAATGTTACTTGAGCTGAGTGTATGACTGTTAAAATGTGACTTTGCTAGGGTTTCTTATCCCCTCCCAAGCAGGTGTTGCATAGCGTGCTAGGTTACCATCTTGGCTAATTCGACTGACCCTGCTTCCCGAAAATCAAAGAGAGGTCCTATGCTGTTTTTTGCCACGAATGGTTAATGCGCAACCTCGCCTTCGTCCGGTAAACACACGTGGCTTTGTTTTTCCCGAGGGAGCTGTCAGAGTTTCTTAGCGGCCTAAAAGACTTTCAGGTGTTCTGGTTTATTTACTGAGTGGTCATAGGCAAACCTTTTTATTTTCTGTCTCACTTTAATGTGCACTGATGCTGAACATTAGGGGAGTTTTGATGTACAATTATGGGAGTTTTTGTGGCTGATGTTGACTCGTCTTTTACATCTAATTTCAGCTTGGTGTGTTTTGCTTCAGCTTTATTCTTCCTCCAAATCCCTTATAAAGCCTTTATATATTTAACCATACAAAGCTCAGTGGAGATTATTGTGCCAGTACCCTGTTTCTTCTGGTTAGTATGGAGAATTCTTATGGAAACACAGCATGATTAATATAGCCTTAGAGGTTTAAATGTTCACCTGGACTGCATTACAATTCCAGTTTATTTATAGGATCTCCAGAGCATCACAGATGCTTCTCAGTTCTTTAAAAATAGTTGTTTTGACTGGTTCCCATCTCTTTTTTTAGCACTGGATAATATGTGATGTTCGGTCATCTCTGAGCAAAATCTTCCCTGGCAAAAGGCAGGTGGTTGAATACTTTGTTCATTATTTTTCCAACCTAAGGTGGGAAAAAAATGCATCACCTTTCTGAGAATGCAACTTTGTTCATGAAAGCGCTCACAGACTTTAATTTTCTTGCAACCAGTCAGAGACTTTAATATAGCTCATCAAATGGTTTGTAAAGTTTCATCCTGGGAATTTCCCATAAATGGGATCAAGCTGGAAAGAAATGGCTTATAATGGCTGTGTCATGGAAAAACCAGTCTTCAGCCTTAACATTAAATATATGAGTCCTCTTCAGAATAAGCTACAGCTTCCTAAAAGGAACTGGACTTCTTGTTTTGGCACATTGGATTAGAAACTAAAAGTTGTGTCTCTTTGATTTGTTCAAGAGTTCAGAAAAGGTATAGCGGGTGGTATCAGTGTTATCAGCTTCCATGGTCTTAGTAAATGATGGTTATGTACTAACACTACAACTGTAGCCCTAAACAACATTACGCTGATGTTTTTCTGCTCTCTGGAAACTCGAGCTATATTTAAATCCTATGAACGTTTAGAATAGACTGTAGCCAAGAGATAAGCTTCATTTTTAGAACGATGAATTGTTGGACGCTTATCAGGCAGCGACACAGTGTTTCTGTGGTTTGGCTCTGTGAGGAAATGAGCAAATGTGGTCAGTCAGTGACACTTTGGGTTTGATGAAAGACCAGACTATGCAGAAATGAGCATATGTATATATATATCATCCACTAGTCTTGCTAAGCCTTCTCAAACTTTTGTGTCAAAATGGTTACACCTAGTGATACGATGTGACCTAAATCTTGTGAAGTTTTACACAATTTTATTTTGGCTCGGCCAATGAACTCCTTCCAACACTCTTTCAGTTTGAATCTTAAATCTCTTTTGGTGTAAGCTGAGTCAGGAGAGGCGCGATAGCCCAGCCGACTGAGAAGACAGGCTTGATTGTGTGTGTTGAGGGTGTAACCGGGAAAAAGTCTTAATGCAAACCTGCAATGCGGTCACTTAGCCTTGGCTAATCATGAAGGGGTTTGGGAAACGCCAATGCGCAGCATGGAGTTCTCGAAAAACATCGAACATGGCCATGACCCTTTCGAATATGTCGACTCTTATAAAAGATTAGGCCGACTCGGCTGGAAAGTAATTTAGCATAATTTCTAGCCAGTTTATGTGAACTGATATTATTCCGAAGGTCACTCAGAGCAAAAGAAATGGCACTTCAAAGGCAAAACGCAGTACTTAACAAAAAATTAACAGCTGTCTTAACAATGGACGTATTTTTATAAAACACTTTTTTTAGTTTCTGTTATCAATTACGTTAAACCAGTTATAAACTGTCGGTTCCTCACCAGCATCTGTTTTTTTTTTCTCTCTCTCTATCTCAAAAACAAAAGCAAAACAAAACAAAATAATGCAAACTCCTCCCCTCTGAAGACTTTCCTGTGGCGGAAAACTTCCTGACTGTTACGAAGCACCGACCCTGGAGACTCTTTCCATAAACGTTAAATAAACATCTCCTTCACCATATCAAACAAGTGTATTTAGATGATGTAGAGGATCTATCATACCCAGTCTCTGTGAATTTGCTGTTGGTATAGAAACGCTAACATATTACTGCAAGCACATTAATATAAACCTGTGATTTGCTTTGCAGCTGGAGCTACCGTCAGAGCTGCCGTTCTAGAAAATTAATCAACAGCTCCTGACCAATGAGATTTGAGAATTCAACAGCTCTGTGGTTTAATTTTGAATATGTTAATGCCAAGTTTGGGCTTCTGCTAAAAGTCCTCTCTAAAAGTGCAGACCTTGCATGGAAGAATAATCGATTTCTGTAGCTGATGGATCCGCACAATTATATTTTCCACTCGGGGCTGTTATTACTGTAATTATGTTGGTCAGTTATATAAGGCAGCCTATAAATTTATCGTCAGAAATGTTCAAATACATTTCCTGCCTTTCTTGGACCATATTTAGAGTAAAATAAGGCTAAAGTTTTACTCCAGAAGCCGCATCCAATCAATGCCAGATCTAGGCCCAGTTTCCCAAAAAGCCACAGCCCTCACCTGTTAGAGAGCTCAAAGTAACACACATGCTTACTGGAACTCATTATGTGAGGATGGGAACCTCATGATGTCTGATGGCTTAACCTGGTCTTATTATGTTTTTACATCTGTCCTCATCCAAAGTGAAATCGGAATGCCAGAGAAAAGGTTAAACAACGGGTACTGGAAGCACAAACAGCCTTCTCAAAAATGCAAGCTGTGTGTGAGTGGAAAGTGGAATTCTTCATGACGGAAAGTTCTGGGTGACCCCATGGGAGTGAGATTTTTCCACCTGCTGGCTGATGAGTTGTAGGCACTGTTTTACACACACACACAAAGAGAGAGCGAGAGGGCGAGAATCGTTTAGAATTTGAAGCTGATCAAATGAGGTTTACATTAGTGAGTCTCAAATCCATTTTACAGAGTTTTCAAACAGCTTTATACACTCAGTACTTTGACTTTTTTCCCTCATGGCACATGTTTTTGTGATTTCTTCCAAGCAGAACTGACTGATCTGCGATAACAGACTCTGTCTGAATTACATGATCTAGTCGGAATTTGGCCGATGAGTCCAGTCAGGCCGGAATCTAATCGTCTGTAAGAGGGAAATAGAGTCTGTGTTCATGGCTGGCTGTCTCAAGATGAGTCATTGTGAACAGCAGGCTTTGAAAGCCTGGCTAAGCCATCAGCCAAAGGCCTGGGTCACCTGTCTGTGAGAGTCAGAGCACTCGAGAGCTCCCCTGTTCGCTCAACAAAGCCTTCTCTGTGCCTCGCTCATCCACCGTCTGGAACTGTGCGTGGAGGGAATCTTCACACAATTGTTTCCTATTTTGTGTGGACGTCAGAGCTGGAGTCCTGGAAAAGGCCGAAATAAACACACAAGACGAGTGGAGGATTAAGAGAACGGAAGTGAGTGGGACAGACTAAAAGCCGAGATGAAAAGCGGCCGAGTTTGTCTCAGGCCCTGCTGAGATCGAGGATCAAAACTGTAAAAGACAGAGCTTCAAAAACCACTAAACCCATGCATATTGTTTTTTTTTTTCTTCTTCACTTTTCCTTTCTCAATACTGCAGCTTCTGGCTACAGCTGGAGTGAAAAAAATATTAGGTATTTATTAAATTTAAAGTTTCCTGCCCCGCTTTCTGCTGAAAATGCATCAGATCACAAAGTCCTGTTCCAGATGTATTCTCTCAAACTGTGATTTGAACAGATTAAGTAACGGAACAGCCCTTACATTGCAGAATGATGAGCACAAGTCAGCGAGTACGTCCTGATCACAGTACAGGAATGTAGAGAATGTCATTAAGACAGACAGCAAGTTAAATGTACGTTTGTGACGCGAGAGGCAAATTCCAACCTGTTTCTTACTGCGATATCGAGGCTATAATAGATCACTGAATCCCGTCTGTGTGACAGGGTAATAATCTCCATTCGGAAAAAAAGGAGAGGAGTTCAAAGCAACAGCTCGAGGCATGTCAGGTGAATCTTATGATGTGTTAGCGGGAAATGTGCTGCATCAGCCAGTTCAGCCTGGCGAGCATGATACACTGGAAAGGTGAACATGAGGTCACTGACGAGTTTGCTGTGGTGTATCATAGAGGTTTCACTGCTGTCTAGTGCATTAAATGAATGTCGGTCTGTGCTTCTGTCTGTATGTCTGTTTCTCTCTATCTGCGTGTCCATCTGTCTATCAGTAAATCTGTCTATATGTCTGTCTGTGTCTATCCATCCATCTATCCAGTCATATCTCTGTCAGTCTGTTTATCTGTCAGTCCAGCTCTCTCTCTATCTGCATGTCCACCTATCAGTCCATCTGTCTATCTATCTGTCGGTCTCTATCTCTCCATTTGTCCAGCCATCTCTCTGTCATTCCATTTCTGTCTGTCCATCTGTTTCAGTACATCTGTCTCTCTGTCTGTTTATGTGTCAGTCTATCTTTCTCAATATGTGTCCATCTATCTGTCTGCACATCTGTCTGTCAGTGCATCTGTCTGTCCATCTGTCTATCTCTATCTATCAGTTTGTCCATCTGTCTGTGCATTTCTGTCTGCCAGTTTGTCCATGTCTACCTTTAACTGATTGTCCTTCTGTCTTTGTGTGTCAGTCCATCTGTCCGTCGGTCTCTGCCCCATCTGTCTGTCTGTCCATCTGTCTGTTTCTGTCTGTCCATGTCTGTCCATTTCTGCCCTTATCTGTCTGTCCATCCATCTGTCAGTCCATCTGTCGGTTTCTGTCTGTCCATGTCTGTCCATTTCTGCTCCATCTGTCTGTCTGTCCATCCGTCAGTTTCCATCTTTCCATCTTTCTGCACCTCTGTGTGTCTGTCAGTCCATACACCTGTCTGTCTGTTCCTGACTGTCCATCTGTCTATCTCTATGTGTCAGTTGATATGGCTAAAAGCAATTATTTAAACTTGAGTTTGAGTCGTGAACTTTTTTGAGCTGACGTTTGGAAAATAGAAAAAAAAAGACAGACAGATAGACAGATGGACAGACAGACAGATAGAGACAGATGGGCAGACAAGCAAAGACAGACAGGCAGACAGACTTTCAGACACAGTCTTTGCTTGTCTGCCCATCTGTCTGTCTCTATCTGTCTGTCTGTCTAACAATCTGTTTGTCTGTCCATCTGTTAGTCCATCTGTCTATCTGTCTGTCTTTTTTTTCTATTTTCCAAACGTCAGCTCAAAAAAGTTCACGACTCAAACTCAAGTTTAAATAATTGCTTTTAGCCATATCAACTGACACATAGAGATAGACAGATGGACAGTCAGGAACAGACAGACAGGTGTATGGACTGACAGACACACAGAGGTGCAGAAAGATGGAAAGATGGAAACTGACGGATGGACAGACAGACAGATGGAGCAGAAATGGACAGACATGGACAGACAGAAACCGACAGATGGACTGACAGATGGATGGACAGACAGATAAGGGCAGAAATGGACAGACAGATGGACAGACAGAAACAGACAGATGGGCAGACAGACAGATGGGGCAGAGACCGACAGACAGATGGACAGACAGAAACAGACAGATGGACAGACAGACAGATGGGGCAGAGACCGACGGACAGATGGACTGACAGACAAAGAAGGACAATCAGTTAAAGGCAGACATAGACAAACTGGCAGACAGAAATGCACAGACAGATGGACAGACTGATAGATAGAGATAGACAGATGGACAGACAGATGCACTGACAGACAGATGTGCAGACAGATGCACTGACAGACAGATGTGCAGACAGATGGACAGACAGATAGATGGACACATAGTGAGAAAGATAGACTGACACATAAACAGACAGACAGACAAATGTACTGAGACAGATGGACAAACAGAAATGGAATGACAGATAACCAGACAGACAGAGAGATGGCTGGACAAATGGAGAGATAGAGACAGACCGACAGACAGATAGACAGATGGACTGATAGACAGGTGGACCTACAGATAGAGACAGAGCTGGACTGACAGATAAACAGACTGACAGAGATATGGCTGGACAGATGGATGGATAGACACAGACAGACATACAGACAGATTTACTGACAGACAGATGGACACGCAGATAGAGAGAAACAGACATACAGACAGAAGGACAGACAGACACTCATTTAATGCACTAGACAGCAGTGAAACCTCTACGATACACCACAGCAAACTCGTCAGTGACCTCATGTTCACCTTTCCAGTGTATCATGCTCGCCAGGCTGAACTGGCTG
>JAKKZK010000541.1:0-10382 GCA_037577455.1 Pangasius macronema | reverse complement strand
TATATATATATATATATATATATACACACACACACACACACACACACACACACACACACACACACACACACACACACGTCTCAGAGAGCTGCTGCGCTTCCAGCCCAGGCCTGTAGGAGGCAGCGGCAAAATAGAAACAAATCTATCCTTCCACAAAGCACTGTGGTGATGCTAGCGACCACCAGCGGAACTCATTTCTACTGTAAACTGTAAACCACAAGGTCTCGTCTGACTCCAACATTTTTACTGTACTGGTGTCATTGTGCGAGTGCGAGTGTATGTTTGTGTGTGTGTGTGTGTGTGTGTGTGTGGAGAAATGTTCTCCAACTCCTCAACATGCTTTGCTTTTTGTCCAACTGAGGAAACTATCAGAAATCTCTCCGGGGTGCTTTCTTCTCTTCCTTTTTTCTTTTCTTTTCTTTCTGGTCCTGGGCTCAGGCTAGCATTAAGCCTGTATGCTAATCCCTGTTTTTATTTAAATTAGGTGCGTTTCCACCAATGTTTCAGAAGGGTTGTAGAACTAATCTGAACAAGGACCTAGCAGTTCCTGGTCATATTCCTTGTTTAAAACGTGACTAAAATCTGCCCTGGTTCTTCTCGTAGAAAATGTGCCTAAAATTTCCGAATCCCTAAAATGTTCTTGGGTTCCCGTGGTGGAAACGCACGCAAAGTTTCTTAGTTTGAACAAGTTCCTTGGTTCCTGAAAAGGTTTCTGCATTGGAAATACAGCTATAGTTCCTAAGTTCCTCAAAGGTTCCAAAGTGGAGACGTGGCTAAAGTTCCTAGATTGCTAAAATGGGTTCCTACCATAGAAAGGCATTTAAATTTCCCGGGTTCTTGAAAAGGACCTGGGTTCATGAAAATCTTTTTGCATTAGAAACACAGTTATAGTTCCTGGGTTCTTCAAAAGGTTCCTGAGGTGTTAAGACACCTAAAGTTCGGTTCCTAAATGATGTCCAGGGTTCTTGAAAAGCAAAAACACACCTAAAGTTCCTGAGTCCCTGAAGAGATTCCTAGGTTCCAGAAAGGTTCCTGCGGTGGAACGCTGATCTGGAGTTCTGGATGTCACGATCCAGATTTTGGTCCTTCTTTGATACATTTTGTCCTCCCAGGGGATTCTGGGATAGTGGCCTCTGCTGTGTGATGTTGTAATATCTGGTCACATGGTGCTCCCAGAATTCCTTTCGTTTTGGTGGGCGTGGCCTCTCATGATGTGTAGGTGCTTAACAATGTGCACACACCTTCCAGTTATGAATTTAAATATCTGGATTACTGTATTCTCTCCATGCTGTTGTTGGATCGTTCGGATACAGAGTGACATTCTGGTGCTTACAGAAGCTTCCTCGGGAAGCTGGGCTGATCCGGTAGGCGTGGCCTCTCGTGGTGTGTTGGTGCTCAACAGTGTGCACTCACTGTCCAATTATCAGCGGGGATAATCGGATTTGGTTTACTGTATTCCCTCCGTGCTGTTGTACACATCGTTCAGATCAGAGGTTAACGGGACATTCTGGTGCTTTCTGGCGCTTTCTCGGGATCTTTTTTTTTTTCTGTTTGTTTTTTTGTTTCTTTTGTTTTCCCCGGATTCCCAGATTTTCAAGGGTGTCGTCGTGAAGTATAAATGAGAGAGGCTAATCTCTCTGGCCTGCTTGAAAGGCAGACAGTAAAGAGCTTTTTCTAGGCCACTTTCCAGACCCAGATTATCCACAGTCCTGGAACGAAAGTCCTTTAGCAGTGCTGGTTCTCGCTTTTCCCAACGCCCTGAGCCAAAGTCCATCCCCTGACCTGCACCAAGAACATCCATCCTGTACCACACTAACAGTGTGTTCCTTATCAGAGTCTCCTCTGCTGTGGTGCTGTTTGACTGTGAATGAACACATAGCCTTCAGTAGCTAACCTCACTAATTTTCAGGACCACTACTGACCATTCATGATGATCGTAAGAGATACTGGTAGGTTTGCTAGCTAGCTACTATATTGCTATAATAATAGCCTGTTTAACAAGATGGCTGTCAGAGCTTAAATGGCTAATCAAGGGTTCTTCAAATGGACAGCAGTCTCACAAGACAGAACTCTAGGTGGTGCTAAAGAGTCTGCCAATTTCCATCACTAAAAAAGGGCTTAGACCAACCTACTTTTACTGAAAGAGGCCATTTGACTGACAACCAATCACAGTCTTCTTTGTCCAAAGATATGAGCGTATCTAGCACACTCACTAATAACTGCTTCAATAGAAGACACGATGCTGTGAACTGTTTTTAATCCAGTAACAATATGATGCGCCAAAAAGCTCAGAAACCCGCCGTACGGAAGTGCGTATACATCCAAGTACAAATAACCAATCAGAACGCAGGCTTCCTTTAGGGTGCTAGATTTAACTTGAAGAACATAACCTGTATGACGATAAGCTAAAGCTAGCTTCCCATTTTGAAACCAGCGGTAGCTAGCAAACAAAACTGAGGGCTTTCAGACATTTTTTTGGAACTCTTAGCACAACTTTGGACATGTCTGAAACCAAAAGAAAAAAAAAAGCTCACACTCAAGTCACTTTTTCTTTCATTTTTTTTTTCCGAACCTGACACACCGTCCCAGCGAGGACCAGCACTGTCCACGACTGATCATAATGTGTGTTCAGGAAAGTGGCCCTCATCTGCAAATGAACATCCAGACAGCTAAAGTCCAGAAACTAAGCTAAGCTAAGCCTGGCTTTCGGAAGACGCGTTAGCCGCTCAACACGTCTAATAAAACTCAGGCCCACATTGTGTTCTTTCCAGACTCACTTCCTGTGTGGCCGAGATGGGACTCCATTCAGCCCGAGTTCAGCGGTAAACCAACTGTACATAGATATGTTTGCCTTTTGTTAGCATTCGATCATGTTTTGTGCTCCGGGTGTGTTTCTCAATCCGTATAGGCTAATTTCGGTGTGATCCTAGGCTGTGTTAGCGTAGCTGTTGTGATTAGGAGACTGGCCAAAGGCGGAGCTTGATTATAATAAGCTGAAAGGCGGTGGTGGTGGTGGTGGTGGTGATGATGATGATGATGATGATGTGTAAGAGGGGGGCGTGTCAATCTGCTATCACGTCCCGACGAATTTTATTTTCCTCTTTCTTTACGTATTTATAAATTGTCTCAAATGAGAGAGGATGAATTTGAGAGCCAACCAATAACCAGTTGACAGCTTTAAAGGAGGAGCTCCTTTACGAGGTTATTTTAGGATTCAAATCTTTAAAGAGAGCGTGAGCGAAGGCGTTTCAAAAAAAAAAAAAAAAAAGGTGCTATACAATTTATTCTTAAATGATTAAAAAAAAAATAAATAAATAAAAAATTAAATAAATAAATAAGTGAAATATATTGTTGGGAATAAAGGATTGACCGGTCTTGACAATGACTGTTTTTATGTTGTCGTAGTAATGGATTTAAGAAAAAAAAGAAAAAAAAAAAGCACTATTATTTTACTCTTTTATGAATATATTAACAAATGCATTTTAACTTTGTACTTGATGATGTAAAAGTAGAAAAAAAAAAGAATAAAATGGAGAAAAATTTCACGTGTTTTAGCCTAGACATCACTGTAGTATGAGCGTCTCAATGAGGAAGTCATTCTGTTATACTGGACACGCGCTCCATCCTGAAGGTTCTGTGCACTGATACGTAACTCGCTTTATCCTTGGCAGCAAAATCTACATTACCCAACATTCCTTGCTCCATGCTTTTGTTGGATCCGACTGTAATGTTACGTTGTTTTTTCTTTATATATATATATATATATATATATATATATATATATATATAAAATGTTTGTTGTTGCCTCAATATTTATTGACTACAGCCATGTCCTTACCTTCTGTCCTTCATATTTGGTCTGTCAGATGCATCTGTCTCTCGCTCTTTCTCTTCCTTCTCCATCCTGCTCTCTCTCTCTCTCTTTCTCTCTCTCTTCTTGCTCTCTCCATCCGCAGCTGTAGTTCTGCTGTTATTTGCAGACAGCGTGAAGAGACAGAGAGAAAGCATGAAAGAAAGAAAGGAAGAAAGAAAGAAAGAAGAATAGAATGACTCCTTTCTTATGTATTTGTGCTGGGGAACACTTGAATTAAATGTACTGTTTTTGTGCAAAAAAAAAAAAAAACTTGTCCTGTCTTCTTTTTCCCCCCTAGATGACAATCTGTCAGTCAGGTTATTAGTAATTTGCGCCTATAGTCGTATACAGAGCTAAACGATGTGGATTTAACTTTGTTATTTACATCACGTGATCTGAGACTTTTTGATGATTTATTTATTTCGGGTTATTTTTGTGTTTTTAATTATAAATGTTCTGTCCACGTGAATCCAAACCAGTTAAAGTGTGGATTAATTTTTTTTTTGCTTTAATAAGATTAATACACATCACGTATAAACAACAGTGTTCCTACTTTTCCTTTCCTTCTTTTTTTTTTAAATTTTTTTATTTGCTATTTATATTAACATTAACAGGAGTAACGGACTTGTACACCTCACACACATATATATATATATACACATTAAAATACATTAAACTGATTAAAAACATAGACAAATTCACATAATCTTCTATTATAATTTTCTTTAAATCCACCCCAACTTTTTTTTAATGAACGACAGAGGCTTTGGAAGTCGATAAAATTTTGTTGCTATGGTTACATCATCTACTAAGTGTCTTATAGTGCGAGCGAAAATTAAAGTAAACTGCAAGAAAGTGCGCAATCAATTAAATGAATACATTTGTTATGTTGTTATGTAATACGTTTATCTAACTTATTATTAAATTAAACATTGTACATGTAACAAATTGCATCATATGTGACTCAAACTTCATAGACTCAACCCCATAAACGGCTTGATTTCACATAATGCCACAAAAAAGCGTCAACTTAGCTGTCTGCCATTTTGATTCCCTACACACTTCTGTGCAAAGAGCGTCACGTTGCGTAGTGCTTTAAACAGTCTGTGGTGTATATGGATGTTTTCATCGACCAGGTGGACAAAACAAGTCCAGATTCTTCGAGGTTGTGAAAGTTTATTACGAATCAGAGCTCTGAGACTCAGATCTGATCTGAAGAAAGGCGTAGGTTACGGAAGGCTGCTGAGGAGAAGCTGGAGCGGACGATCGTCTGTTAAACATTTTGCTCTTTCTGTGTTTGTTTTTACTCTCATGACAAATTAAAATGCTGACAATATGATCCTTGATTCCATTACCTCACCCAGATCAATGTTCATTATAGTTATGCACTGGTCAACTCCTTCATCCTGCTTAACTAGGGAGATATCTCAAAACCCATCTTACTGCTAATGAGCTTGAATGAGCTTAATGTAGGACATTTTTAAAAGTATTTCATGTCTCCAACAAATTGCAGAGATTGTTTTTTTAAGTAATTAAATGAAATATTTTGAATTTCAGGTAAAAAGACTCGTCTGTATGACAGGAGCAATGACTTAGGTGTTTAGCTAGGGAATCAAAATGGCCGCCTCGTTTCAAACGCGTTGCATTGTGGGTACTTATATAGTTTGCAGTCATGTCAGTGAAAACCTATGGGGATAAAATTGTGTGCTCTGATAGCACTGGGATCCGTTTCTTCTGTTAGATATGATTATTTTTTCTTTTTAACCAGATTATACGGTAAGGACAAGACTGGGTATATCAAAATGTACCCCGGATATGTTTAGTGGAAGTTCCACAACATTAGAAGTCTCACATCCTACACTTTTTGTATGCTAAGTCCTGTTTTAAAACGCGTCTTGCTTTATGAGCCAAAAAAAAAAAGGCACAATCCATTTTTACCCGAACATCTCTTTATTCGTCAGAATTCAACTGCTTGTTTTAGTTACTGTCCCTTTAAGACTATGATATGTAAATGAGATCTGTTCTGATTGGATAATCGCCTCAGAAGTGAAACGAGTAACACGTGTAGGAGATAAACAATGGCGTCTGCTGGCGAGCCAGTTTTAAAACTAGTCCAGTGTTAATGCTACAGTTATTGACTTGATGACTTGATGACTTAACGATTAAATCAGCAGACAGATTAGCCAGCAATAAAGATAAATCAGTGTTCATGCTGAGTTTTTCATGAATAATCAAAAACATTCAAATGAAGTCATTTTCTTACCTGCTCTTGAAATTGTCTCGTCCTTCAGCATGTCTTATATTCAGGACAGTCTGCAATGTCATGAAATTATGAGGAAATATTCTGTACTGTGTTCCTGAACAGCTCAAAGCTGAGCTGAGACGCCTTCCACTCCAACTACAGCGTCTAAACGCCAACATGAGTGGGCGGGGCTAACCTGCTATTAAGGTAATGGGCGATAATGTGGATGGGCGTGGCTAATTTGCTATCCATTGAGTGGGTGGGGCTAACCTGCTATATTTCATAAAATCAAGGAAAATTCTAGAAATGGAAACGTGAGCCCTTTAAAAATGTAACCCTAAATGGATAAAAAGTATGACGTGTTGTCCTTTTATATATTAAAAAAAATATGGAATAAGGAATAAATACGTTGAAAAGCATTTACGTGTCATATCATTCATATCATACGTTAAAATAACACTAATTACAAAAAGTTAATTATTTTTAACATCAATTTTCGCACCTGAAGGGGTGTGAAAGTGTAAAAACATTTTTTTTAGTCAGTAAAGTTATATATATATATATACACAAGAGAAGTCAAACTCCATGTGAGAGCGAGAACAGAGTGAATAAAGATTATAGAAAAAGACTGATTAAATTAAAAACAGGATGTGGAATCGTGTTTATTTAATTAGAAACCTTTTTTATTCCTAATGTATTATACAATATTGTACATTATGCTATTTCACACTGCTTTGAAACACTGTTATTATAGTCTGTTATTTTTATTTAATTATTAATTATTATAAATTACTATCTACAAATCAAAATATCTACAATTACACATCAGCAGGGACAGAGCTCCACATCTACCTGGCAGTGAAATGTAGTTAGTGCTAACATCTTTACACCTCTGAGCGCTCGTACTTCATGTGACATCAGCTGCCAAATTCCTTCATGATACAGCAGGGAATTCTGGGAATTTTCCTGCGGGAATGTTCTTTGTCCTGGGTTTGTTCGTAATTATTTTGTAATTAGTGTCGCTCAGGCTGTAGAAGGTCCTACGTTAACTCATTGTTTATTATATAAAAACAGCAGAAATGGAGGGTCATGTCACAGTCTCGAGTACAACGGCACCTTGGACGTGACGCTGCCATCTGGAGCCAAAAAGATGGAAAGGAGAGCATTTATTATTCCAGCAAAAGCACAAGATACAGTATTACAGTGCTATTAGTTTAACCTACGAGATGAATCAGGAGCACTTTGTGCTATGCGTATCCCTCCCTAAATCATCTATATATACACATATATATATAAATAAAATACTCCATAATCACTGGCACCCTTAGGACAAAAAAAACTGTATAAAATAAACTTAAAAATGTTCTGCTCTCATTTAAACCATTCTGACATCCGTCACTATAAGAAGTCACAGAAGCAACAAAGTGGATTAAAACACAATTAGTGCCATAATAATAATAATAAGAATAAGGAGAAGAAGAAGAAGTGTTATTAACACTGATTTGTTCTTGGAACAAGAACAGGTGTCTCCACCCACTACAGGTGTCTCCACCCACTTTTAACATTACAGGATGAGGCACAGGAGAGACACGGGGTGCCAATAATTTTGAAAACACAGTTTTGCAGAAATGAATTGCACTATTTTCACGGAAATGTTTAAATTTAAATGCTATTGCACGTGTTACTAGGTGTGTGAATGTGTGTATATATGTATTTCACACACACACACACACACACACTGTATACGCTTCAAATGATCACATTAAAACTAAATTGTTCTGTTCTGACTCATGCAGCTTTACATTATTTAGTATTACACAGTACTGCTTATTATATTACTTTACATCATGTTATCATGCCGTTTAAGGAAAAACCGATACACACACAGCCATTATAGATTTATTTATTTACATAAAGAGCTGAAAATATGCTTTCTTACCCAGCGTGTCCCATATTCTCCTCACTGCACTTTGGTTCACCCTGTACTCAATCTGTTCAGCTCTGAGAACAGAGAAATCAGGTGTTTTAAAATATCACGTAGGCCTGGGGTACACATTCTGCCTCATCCTTGCGGCTGCACATAATCTGTATATATATTAATAAATAATTATAATATATATAATAATGATGCTGATGATCAACTTTGCTTTAACATTAACAGTGACATTTTCCTACATTACACACTGACACACACACATTTCATTTTAAAATTCATGTTAACTTGAGACTGAAGTTTTTATTGCTAACATTAAACTTGACTTGATCATCACTCCAAATTATTGTTCGCTTATTTCGGCCATCGATGTCGGACACAATGCAAACCTTCCATTCAATTCAATTTAGTCAAATTTTATTTGTATAGCACTTTTAACGACAGACATCGTCACAAAGCAGCTTTACAGAAATATATAAATTCCGGATATAATTTTTATTTTATAAATTTATCCCTAATGAGCGAGCCAGAGGAGACGGTGGCAAGGAAAAACTCCCCGAGACTTCATGAGGAAGAAACCTTGAGAGGAACCAGACTCAAAAGGGAACTCATCCTCATCTGGGTGACAGCGGATAGTGCGATTATAAATCATTTCCTGTGTACTGTAGAGTCAAAAAAGTCTCTAAGTCTAATAAAATGAAGACTAACGGCAGTATTAATGTGCATTACGAGTGAAATTTCCACTTACACCCTGGATTTAGACACAGCTCCCATTCTGACCAGAGCCGAGAGAGCGTTCCTCTGCGTGTCGGAGGACAAACACTCGTACGACCGCACCTCGCCTGAAGAGAGAGAAACAGACAGTCTGAGGAGTGGACATGGAGACTGAGAGACTCTTTTGTCTAGATTTTATGTGCAGCTGTGACGATTTCTGTTTGATTCCTGCCGTACAGCTGTTTCTCTCATAGTCAGAGTCACAGTGGCTTGTTTACGACCTAGCTAACTAGCTTGGTCAATAAAAAAAAATAAATAAAAAAAAAGTTTAATCAAGTCAGGCCTGGAAAATATCTGTAAATAATGAGAAAGTCATTAAAGCGTTGGACCTTTGGTTTATCACATATCTTCACATATAATCGGAGTTAATTCACCACATGGAACAACAGGCTTCCAGATGTGCTAGCGTAGCAAGCCTACAGTAAAAACCCTAATATACAGGCAATTACATAATGAAATAATTAAGATGTAAATCATGGTACAGACAGCTGGTCTTATAGTCCAAGGAATATGGTAATATTGGCTAGTATGCGAGAAGAAAATGTCATATTTCTGTACTGCATCTGATCATGCCGGATCAGTTTGGGATATCCGAGTGATAACACATTTGCTCACATTTTCAAAGAGAAAGTGGGCGGAGCAACTGCTGGTATAATGAAATGGGCGTGGTCAGGTGACTCAGTAAACCCAAGCAGTTTATAGAGGTTATTTCCCTCTTATTCAACAGCAAGTGTGTAAGATGATATACTGGAGGTATCTGTGAGGTAAGTGTCCCTTAATTAATAAATAAATTCCCTCCTCTTGAACTTTTCCCTTTAACCTGGCGGCACGTGCTCACCTGAGAGGAAGAGCTTCATGATGGCAGCGCGGACGTCAGGCACGAACCTTTTCTCCGTAAACGTCTGAAATGTTTCCTCGCACAAAACTCGAAACACCATCTGAACACGAAGCAGATAATATCCACACAAATTCACGTTACCAATTAGTTTCCCAGCTAAACCAAGGATCCATTTGGAGACACTTCCGAATATTTCTAACGTTGTTTCCAATCACCTGGTACGTTTCAATAAACGGTTTAAGGACGGCGCTGAGGAAGACGATGGTTTCCTGCTCTTCTTCAATCACTCTCAGTCCCTGGTCATAGATGCTCAGAGCTCCACATCGCAGCAGGCCGGAGCAGCCGTCCTCAAAATCCTGACACAGACACAGACAGAGAGATTGGTGAAAAATAGATTAAGCACAAAAAAATATCTCCTTTTTAAGAAACTGGCCACCATTTTATCAAACCATTACACAATCTGACTTCTATTAAAGCATGTCATAAAATGAACACAAATGTTTTAAGATGCTGTTTTGGTGGCACTCGCTTCCCTGTCTCCAATTATTGTATTTTAAGTTTAAAAAAAAATGTTTTTTTGTAATTAATCATCACGTTTAGAAAATGATCTTCTTCTTCTTCTTCTTTGGGCTTTTCCCTTCAGGGGTCTCCACAGCGAATCATCGCTCTCCACCTATCGCTATCTTCTGCATCCTCAACACTTGCACCCACTAGCTTCATCTCCTCATTTATTACCTCCATA
>JAKKZK010000323.1:0-16720 GCA_037577455.1 Pangasius macronema | reverse complement strand
ACTTGCCCATCACCTCCTCATCACCTGTGTTCCCCTCGCCAACATGTCCATTAAAATCTGCTCCTATCACCACTCTCTCACCCGTGGGAATACTCTCTCTTTCACTGTAATTAAGGGGCCCAAACCTGTTCCAGCATAACAAGATCCATAAAGACATGGTTTGACAAGGTTGGTGTGGAAGAACTCAAGTGTCCTGCACAGAGCCCTGATATCAACACTACTTAACACCTTTGGGATAAATTGGAATGATGGCTACACACCAGGCCTTCTTGCCCGACCTCACTAATTCTCTTGTAGCTGAATGAACACAAATTCCCACACGCTCCAAAATCTAGTGGAAAGCCTTCCCAGAAGAGTGGAGATTATTATAGCAGCAAAGTGGGAGCAGCTCAGTGTTCAAGCCCATGGTTATAGAATGGGGAATTGACATACTTTCGGATATACAGTATAGGTTTCATGATTTTATTACTAGTCCATACCCCATGACTTGTGCAATTATATGTGTTTGCCTCTGTAGTTTTACAAAATCTGAGTAAAAGTAAATATTCATTCATTCACAGTGGATCCAGAGACAATCTTGGTTAAACAAGGTAGGAGAATTCACCCTGGATGGGATACCAGTCCATTGTCCCATGCTCACACAATCACACACTTATTCACACTCAGGGAAAATTTATATTATTTTATTTTTTATTTTTTAAGTATGTTGACCCATACTTGGAATTTGTGCTCTGCATTTAACCCATCCACACAGTAGTGAACACACACACACACACACACACACACACACACACACACAGCAGTGGGCAGCTTTTTATTGCTGCGGCGCCCGGGGAGCAGTTGGGGGATCGGTGCCTTGCTCAAGGGTCTCACCTCAGTCGTGGTATTGAGGGTGGCAGAGAGCGCTGGTCATTCACTTCCCCACCTACAATCCCTGCCGGACCCGAGACTCAAACCCACAATCTTCAGGTTCACCTTCGGTTTGCAAGACCGACTCTCAGACCATTAGGCCATGACTGCCCCCTTAATTTATC
The DNA here is from genome assembly GCA_037577455.1 of Pangasius macronema. NCBI lineage: Eukaryota > Metazoa > Chordata > Actinopteri > Siluriformes > Pangasiidae > Pangasius > Pangasius macronema. Next base: position 15,686 of record JAKKZK010000323.1, on the reverse strand, counting down.
ACATTATCACATTATCATACACCTTTATTATTTGTATATACTCATGTTGCTCATTCTTCATTCATTGTAGAGGGCACTGTACTATTTTTTTTAAAAGAAGCAAAAAATGAACATGGTTTTGTTGCTTTGTTTCAGAAGAACTAGAAATTACTGATGAAGCTCTGTATGGAAACCCACATTGCCTACAGCCTGAGGCTTGCAAGGCATATAATGCACAAGCAAATCTGGTTTGCATCTCTAACATGGTAGCACATCTGCCCCTAGAGCCTTAATCTGATAATGCCCATAAAAAAGAGAGCAATGGGTCTTATGGGTGCAGTAGATCACCATATCTGTTAATGCAAATAAGAAGCTGAGGTAGAAAAGAGGGAAGTCTTTTGCATGAGATTTAGTCTTGGTGCTTCTGGTTCTGGCCTTTGTACCTGACCTGTACATGTTTGGCTGTCACGTCTCTATAAAAAAATGTTTATATTTCTTTCCTGATTTTGGACTTTTTGGACTCTTCTTTATCTTTACCCTCTGTTTACTGGTTGCTTGAAAATGTTGATGTTGAAAACGTTAGCCACAAACTTCTAACACTGCTAACTCAGAAAATGCTTCCCCTGTATTCAGAATATACACACACTGTGGTCAAAAGTATGTGGACACCTGAGTATTGACTATCCCTTTCCATAAGCATGGGCAATAATATTGAGTTGCTCCTCATTTGTTTCTATAATAGCCTCTGCTCTTCTGAGAAGGCTTTCACACAAGCATACAGTAGGTCATGGATGAGAAGGGCTGGTGCGCAGACATCAATCCAATTTAACCCAAAATTAAGTGTAGCCGAGGTCAGTGCTCTGTGCAGGCCACTAGAATTCTTCCACTCTGATCTTGCCAAACCATGTCTTTATAGATTTTACTTTATTCACAGGGGCAAGTTTGACCTATGCCTCTTAGTTCCAAGGACATTCTAGACAATTGTTTGCTGCCAATTTTATGGCAACAGTTTGGGGAAAACCCTCATATGGGTGTTATGGCCAGGTGTCCACATACCTTTGGCCATATAGTGTATGTGCTGTGCTAACTGTTACAGAATGCTGCAAAGCAGTGTTAGAAATGCAAGTCAGCATGTTGTTGTCTGAGATGGACAGTCAGTCCTGCAGGCTAGCGGAGTTCTACCACAGAAAAATGGCTACTGTAAACTAAGGCCAGTGTACATGCTGCTACTTCAAGACCACAGCTCAAAACTAGATCAGAAATTCGGTCTCAACCAATAGGTTTGGAAAACTGATTTGAGACATCACAATACGTGGTTGAGGAAATCCTCAGTGGCAGTGCAAACTACTCAGTGAGAACAGAATTGAATCAGCCACAGTTGTCAATTAATTAAAAAATAGGAATGCTGTCTCAGATATTTGTGATAGCAAAAATTGATGGAAATCTTTAGACTGAACACATATACCAATGAAGCCATTTTCCCAGATGGTGTCATCACAGTCATTGTAAAATAAATAAATAAATTAATTAAATAAATGAAAGTAAAAAAATTCCACTTTTTTGGAAGAGAATATCTCAGAAAGATTAAACTGGACTGCCATACAAGCAAAACAGAGAGGCATAAAAGGGAATTCAAGAAAGAGCTGGGCCTGCTGAAGGGCTTTGAATCCATTGTGACCCCAAAAGCACAGTAACAACCACGTTTTTGCCAGATATGTGTACAGCCATATGCACTAAGAGCTAAAGAAGAAGCTGAGGTTGACAGCTAGGGGTCATTGGTCCACTGAAGTTCAGTGACTGGGCTACTCCAATAAAGCCAGTTTTCAAGAAAAATTGTGCTGTGAGGATTAGTGGTGACAGTCAACCCAAAGCCTTTATTAGTCACATATATACACTGAGCACTTTATTAGGAACACCTGTACACCTACTCATGCATGCAATTATCTAATCAGCCAATCGTGTGGCAGCAGCGCAATGCAGATACAGTATTTTGTAGTGCTCTTAGTAACTGGGAGAAACAATAAAATTCAAAATTACTCCAACTTTGAAAGGGGAAAGTAGTCAGACATAATATTACTAATGTAAAGGTCACCACTATACCTTTGTTATTCTTTGAAATCCCAATGAGATCAATTTCCATTAAAGCGTTGCTTGTTTGGAGTTGGGTGATTTCGCTGGAAGAGGCATTCGTTTCAGCCACCATGAATACTTGTATCTCTGGAACAATATAAATCAGTGTTCAGCTACTAGCTATATTATATAGAATATATGGGTTGTTCTAATACAGCATCAAAACATTTAGAAGAGAAGAAAAGCAAAACATAATCAAGAGGAAAGCTGTAATTATATCAATGTTATGAACAAAATGTAGCGTAATTGTATCATTTGTTAAATAGAAAAAACTATATCAACTTTCATATTGTTAAATAAATTAAAGCCTAACGGCTTGTCCTGTGTCCAGTGTGTTCCTATGTCCAGTGTTCCCAGTATAGGCTCCAAATCTCCTGTAACTCTGACCAGGATAAAGTGGTTGCTAAAGATGAATGAATTAATGACATGAGCTGGAAAGAATTGAAATCTTTTTTGGGTATCATTTTATTCTTGGTTTTCTATCATGTTCTGATGTTGACAAATGTCACCAACCCTGAATTTTCACCACTTTTATAGAATTACATATACCATCTTTTTGGTATCTTATAAAAATGAGGTTGACGCTACTTTTCCTTGCATAAATAAATAAATAAGTAAAAAAGACCATAAACTGTGACTTTATAATCTTTGAAATCTAGATTTGGTGTTATATAATTTACAAGCAGATTCCATACCTATATTTTGAAGCCTGATGCTAATGTTGTTGGTGTCTTTTTCTTTTACCAGTGTAGACACCAGTTTCTCACTTATATTCAACACAGCATTCGCATACATCAGATTATTTTGGGCAGTAGGGTTGTTTTTCATAGAATTCATAGTATTACTCGTGATGTTGAAATATCCTTTCACAATCTAGTGAGTAACCAGAGAGAAACACAATGATGACATATTCAAACAAATTGATCATCAAGTCCAAAAAGGCACTTATATTCACAAATATGAAATAATAGCATGAAATACGCCTCACCTCCAGTGGTAATCCTTTAGCTTCATAATATTGATTTGGAGTCAGGAAATGTCTTAGGCATTGTGCTGTCAAATTAAACTAGATAAAAATGATTATTTCTGTCAACAGTAATATAATCATTACTGCGTAGATGCACCAAAAATATACACAATGTTAAATCAATATGAAATTCAATGTACTTTTTAAACTATCTGGGGGTCTACAGGGTGCCAGAGCCACATAAACCTCTTAAAAAGTGACTTGTGTTTGTGAATTGATGCCTTGTGTTATAGTCTCTAAGCCTGCTTATTCCCTTCAGTTTTATGATGACTTCCAGAAGCTGAAAATCTTCTGTGTTTTTGTGTCATACAAGAAAATGTTGTGCTACTGTTCATGTTTGTTCAACTTCAGTAGTCAGTGATGATCTAGGACAGCATTACACATGGTAAAGCATTAGTAATCACTGAAACTTTTGTTATTTAAAAGTAAATTATTTACAACACGTCTGAAAGTATGCTAATAGAGAATATTTGTTATTCATTGATACATTACTGAATGAGTATTTAACCAGAAGTTCTTAGTAGTTAATAGGAGTCACATAAGTGTTAATGATCAACTACTCATTTGTTCGTGCTTAGTTCTTTCATAGCTATTTGTGAGTTGTTGGACAGTATTGTAAAGTGTTACGTGACACTGACTATGATTAAATCAACTCTATGAATAAATTATAATTGAACTCACTTCAGCCTGCCTGGCTACAGACTGTCAGGGGAAACGTAAAAGACAAACTTGCCGAATGTGAAAGAGGAATGTGAAAGAGGAAATGTACTGGAGTCTTACCCTGCATGGGTCTGTCTCCATGATTAGAGCAAAAGTAGCCAGGCGATTACAAGAGCACACAGTGTGACTGCTATTGGTCTGTGTGATGTTACAGCCATCACTGACCCATCCAGTTCCATTCCAGTACACACATGAGAGACTGTATACAGGTTCTAACTCCTAGCCATGGGAGAAAGGAGATATATATGCTAAAAACTAATTATTAAAAATGATTATATAAAGCTGCTTAACAAAAAGTCAGATAACTTACATTGATGTGTTTGAAGGTGATGGTAATTTTTTTCTTGATAGCTGTGGGAAGCAGGACTGAGACCACAGCAGATATCATGGTTTTCTTTGTTTGCATAATTGTATTGAAGAAGATTGGTTTTAAGATGTCTGCCATGTTGGTGTAGCTGAAGGCCACAGCTAATAATAAGGTGAAATTAAATTTCAAATATATATAAATACAATGTAAACATGTAATTTAACTGTTCTTATCTCTCCCTGTTGCATAAACAGTTGTTTTACAGCAATGTGCTAGGAAAAAAAAGTAATGCATGCAATGCATGAGCTCTTGACCTGCATCTGCATGATTTTATGAATGACTGAATGATTGGATAATTGCATGAATGAGCAGGTGTACAGGTGTTCCTAATAAAGTGGTTGGTGACTGTATGTCCGGAAAGCAGCTGTATCAACTGTTTCAATTTTTATAATTACATCTATAGCCTAGCATAACATGTAAAGCCACTGGGTGTGAAAATACAGCTATTTTTTTTTTCGCATAAAATAAAAGTACTATATAAAGTATATTGTAGCTTTTCCTAGGTGTTCTACCTTCAAATTATAAAGGGTTTAAAATTCTTTCTTAGTAAAATATACAGTAAGACAATGTCAGTAATGCATTCCATAATATGGGACATTTCATGATGCTGATTATACAGTACATATTCTCTGATTTTCTGCTCCATAAATCTTGCAGATGCAGTCAGACCTAGCTTCACCTAACCAGTCATTTTCCAATTTTGCTGAAGATGCCAATTTGCTACAAAAAAAATATTGTAATATTACAAGATTGAATCAAAATTTGAAGGGGCAACAGTACATGTGCAACAGTTACTATTGTACCTTTTTCATTAGGTGAAATCTCAGTGAGATCAATATTCAGAGAGATGTCACTTGTGATGCGTTGGATGACACCAGGTTCAACCAAGAACTGAGCCTCTGGAAAGACATAAATTAATATTCTTTAGGGTATATAATGTTTATAATGCTGAAAATGATGATGAAAATGAAACTAAGAACTATACTAGAAAGTAATTGTGACGTAAGAGTAGTAGATTATGAGAAGAAAATAATTTAAACAAGCAGGTTCCATACCAAAATTCTTGAAAGAGATGTAGGTTTGCATTTTCTTCACCAATTTCTCACTGACTTCTAATACAGTAGTTCCAAAGGATATTAGATCATTTTGTTTATAATTTATGCCTATCACTTGAGTTATAAGATTTGTTATTATGCTCAAATAATGTTCCACAAGCTGTCCAACAGGTAGAGACGTTCCCATGAGTACATATCAAAAGGCATTAAACATCATGTCCAAATTATCACTTATGCTCACAATCAAGAAATAACAGCAGATGTGTCTCACCTCATGTGGCAGGCCTTTAACTGTATTGAACTGACTTTCGTTCAGGAAATTCTTTGCGCACTGTACTGTGAAATTATCCTAGATAAAAAAATAGTAATAATTTTTGTGAACACTAATACAGTATGTCATAAGGAGGTTAAAATTTTTTGTTTAGTCACATCAAACCCACAACTCCTTGTGAAATCCGGTTCTTAGCTTTAGCCAAGACATTTTATTCATGTTCTTACTAGCTAGATAGCTACCAAAATGAGAGCTATCCCTACTGTTGAAGTTAATGTATTAGCTAACAGGTGCTACTGCAGGTGGACAGTTATCTGACTTTGTGTACTTTGTTTTTCACTTTGTGTTTTATCTAGTGATATAGATCTAGTTGCCTTGTTCATTCTTCTTTGAGGTGACAGGATTTGTTTTGCTCTGGTTCTCTATTAGTGCCAGTCTGCTTGGCATTGTGGTGTAACTGTTCTGTAAATTCAGAATACCTCTACCACTTGTACTACTCTCTTGCATCCACCCAAAATGCACAAGCATGTAACACTGATAAATTTGATCATACAGATCACGTACAAAAGCAAATATAACCGCAGCCTTAACCACATGTAACTGGAAAATCAGAATGTCAAAAGTCACTGGGAACTACAATACATGAGTTTTGAATTATAGCTTTCTTTGCTTTTTCTTGATTTGCTTCAATTCTTATCCTTACAACGTTTCTAATCATAATATTTTTGGTTGATAAGGCTGATACTCAGGAGTGGAAAATACATGAATAATTGTATGTAGCCACTATACTTAATTATTTTGGGGTATTTACGCTTTATTTTAGTATTATTGAGTACTTTCATCAGTACTCTTAATTACATTTTCAGGAAAAAACCTTACTCTTTCTACAATTTTATTCGAAATAATCTTTACAAATCTCAAAAGTCTCATTCATGTAGAAAAAAAAACTATCAAGAATTGTGTCATCTTCGCTGAGCATCTCATGGTACGCAATGTAGTTATCACTCTGTAGAAAGGCAGGAACTCCATTTAATTTGAAATACCTATTGAAGTAAGTTTTGCTAAGACTAGCATCGATTACAGTAGTTAACGCAATTGTCTCGCCAAGTCACACAAGTTAAATTCTAGTTTATGATAAATATTGTTTGTTTACACAATATTGTACTTCTGATTAATTCATTAGCAAACAATATAATTTAGTAATGTGAGTGAGTAATGAGCAACAAACATACAGAAATTGCATGATTTTTTTTCAGGCAAAACTGCGTAGTTTTGTAACAATTTTTGTAACTCATAACAGTTTAGTAATTATTTTTATTTTTATAATTTAGTAATAAATGTTTGTTTTCACATGAAAACATGACATTACTTACTTTATAAAACTTGATTAAATATAAAAGTAGTCACTTTTTTACTTTCACGTAAATACCTTTCTGGCTAAATATTTCCACGTGTACCTGAGTAACAGTTTGACACATTATATTAAATTCTCAGTACTTTTTCCACCCCTGCTCATACTTCATAGGTACTGCGTACCGACAATATCTTACCCTGCATGGGATAGTCAACATGAGAAGAGCCACAGTTTCCAGCTTATTACATGAACACACCGTGTGAGTGCGGTTGGTGTGTGTGATGTTGCAGGAACCTTCTTTCCACATGGTCCAATCCCAGCTCATACAGGAGAGAATGCCCTGAGAGTCTAACTCCTAACCAATGACAAAATGAGAAAAAGTGATTAGTAAAGATGATGAAACCTTCAGAAAAAAATCCAAAAGACAAACAACTTACATTTATGTGTTTGAAGGTGAAATTGACTGGTTTGGTGAGGCGTGTATTGGGGACTGGAAGTGTTGCTGACACCACAGTGGACATGATGGTTTTATTTGAGTTCCTAAGGTAGGCTAAGGATCTATATCTAAGGATGTATGCCATGGTGGTGAAGCTCCTGAAGGCCACTGCAGCTGATCCTGAAATTAAAATGAAAAGTTAAAGTTTTAAGAAGAAGTTTTAATGAAGTTAAAAATACATATTTGACTTACAGTAAGGACTATTTGGTATGAGGTGGGTGGATTGTGGATTTGGGATTGTTGACTTCATTTTTTTCTTGTGCGTTTCTCAGAATGTAATTTAGAGTAGATTAGGTTAGCTTCAGGCTGTATCTGTCATGTAAAGTTAATTGATCAATTTACACTAAAGTTTTTTTTTTTTAAACATAATTGTATGTTAAAATGATAAACTTTAAATTTTATGTTATTCTCATTTACAGTGTTGTTAATGCTGATTCCAGTTATGTGAAATTTATTTATTTTTTTTAATAATTATAACAACACTGTGGTTCTCAAATCTGATTGGTCAGGAAGCATTATTTTTATATAACAGCATGGCTGGGACAGTAGTTCCAGCTGTAACATGAACGACAGGTTTATAGTATTAATGCGGTTGTTCTAATACGTTATTGTTTCTATAGTAACAGTTCATTCACAGGGAGTTATATGGTCGATGATCCATATAAGACTAAGACTAATAATAAACAGATTTATTAAGTGTGTTTTTATTTAACAAACATGAACATATCAACAGGAAAGTGTGTAATTGTTAATATGAAGTTATCCGTGAGGAGTCATTTATTTAACATTTATGAAAAGAGTCTCCAGTGTCAGTGTTTTGTAACAAATATTTTTGTCTTTTTTTTTGTCTTATTAACTTCAAGTGAGAGAAAAAAAGAACCTGGTGAGAGAATGACTGTCTATAGCTGCTATAGGGATCTAACTTGTTTTGAGGCTGTTCCAAAACATCAAATGTAAGTATAACCTTGGTCTTGTTCCAGAACTTTTTGTGGTTTGTTCAGATGCAATTTTACAAACCTAATCATGCTCTATATTCTTTTGGGGAGAAGGGACTTTTTCCTAGCCACCCTTCCATGAAAGCCAAACTTGTTCAGTCTTTTTCTGATTGTGCTGTCAAACATTTAATGTGCTTACAGAGGCCTGTAGGTCACATGATGTAGCTTTTGGGGTTTTCTTTATATTTCTGAGCATTAACCTGTCTGACCTTGGGCTGAATTTGATGGGACACTCACTCCTGGAAAGATTTGCAACTGTCTTGAAAGCTCTCCCTTTGTAAACAATCCTTCTCACTGTTGAATGGTGAATTTCAAATTGTTCAGAGATGGCCTTATAACCCTTCCCAGATTGATAAGAAGCAAGAACTACTTCTCTGGGATATTGCCTGATGTCCTTTCTTCTTGGCATGTAGACACACACTTGAGTGCTCCAGAACATAAAACTGCCAAAAGTTTTGTTTTTATAGTGGCAGTCACACTTCTTGATGATTAGCTAATGCATTTCATTAGTAACACCTGGCTGCTAATTACTTTCTTAATGATTGTGCATGTATGTATTTTTTCCCACTTAGTTTCTGAATGTTGGTTTACTTTTTAGGGGGAAAAGACTACATAATGCTGTTGTGTTTTTTTTTGTTGTCATCTGAGGTTATTTGTTTATAGAAGTTGGTGAGGACCACACAATTGTTATTTAGGCTCTGATCAATAAAAACAGAATTGAAGGAGGGTGTACTTTCTTTTTCCCATGACTGAACACCTTCCTCTCATTCCCACATGTCTCCAGGCACACCATCCTGTGGAATAACTGGTAAATTCTCAATAATGAAATCCCATAGCAAAATTCACAGGCTAAGCTATCTATTGCAAGCATTCACAAAATTAGAAATCAAGAAATGCAACTGTTATTTTTGTTTGATTATTATCATTTGTGTATGTAGTTGTTTTGTCACAATTATATTTAATAGTCTCAAGTGGAATCTTAAGAATCCATCCATCCATTCTCTGTACCGCTTATCCTACTTGGGGGAAATGGGATAGCTTTGAGCCTATCCCAGGGGACTTGGGGCGCAAGGCGGGGGACACCCTGGATGGAGTGCCAGCCCAATCAGTATTATACATACTCATTGTGGACAATTTGGAAATGCCAATCAGCCTACAGTGCACGTCTTTGGACTGGGAGCTGAAACCAGAGTACCCAGAGGAAACCCCTGAAGCATGGGAGAACATGCAAACTCTGGGCAGAGGCAGGATTCAAACCCCCCTACCCCAAAGGTGCGAGGCAACAGTGCTAACCACTAAGCCATCATTCCCCCATCTTAAGAATCCTCATTTTTAATTTTGGTCTTACCTAGCTAGCTATCATGCACTGTAGATTTTTGAATGCACCCTGTTGTGACATGGGACCTTTTTTGTCTCGTCTCATTTTCTAACCTATCACGACAGTTCATTCAGACAATTAGTCATGTAATAGCCAAGGATAAGATCCAACTGGTAAAAAAAAATAAAAAATACACAAAAATATGGACATTAGGCATATTTAAATTTCCATGCCAGATCTACGCAGGATGGCCGTAAAGACTCTTCTTTTCTACAAAATACTTCTTAATTATGTTGACCCTTAGTTACGTAATTTTATCTTCAGTAATGAGCAATACTGTTACATGTGTGTGTGTGTATACTTCACCTTATTTTATCATATTTCTGTGCGTAGAGTATCATATTTCTGCAATCGTATACACTTTCAATGTTTAAAATGTGCAGTGTTTATTATGAACAAATTTTTATTTTGTGAATAGTCTACAGTGTAGCCCAGCCATGGTAAACTACGGTTGCCGCTACCAGACTTATTAGGTTATTATTAGAGCTTATTAGGCTTTAATTCCATGTTATTGAACGAGGTACTCTTGATACTTTGTCGTGATGAGTTGTTGTATGGTTTTATGGCAGAATTGGTACTTTTATTTTGTCTCCTGTATCTATGATGCACTATCGCTGCACAGTAAATTGATACCACTATAAAGCTGTATTTTGTTCTGTTAGCCTGCCCCAAATACCACATCCAGATCCTCATCAAAAAACAACCAGAGCAGAAACCCCTGCTCTGAGCAAGTCTAGACGTTACTTCACTCCCAATCACTGGACTGTCAACTGTTCCTCATTTCTGACTCTTATCATATGCTCTCATATATCTACATACAATATACCATAAATAGATGTTTTGAGCCATATGTGTTTGACTTTGATTCTGCCTAACGATTTGGATTTTTTTTGTAATACAGACTGTGTGTATCCAAAAACCTTCATCGCTACAGTTGCTCAGTGGTCTCTTATAAACAAATGATGCAAACAAATACAGCCCCTCTATTTATTGTTCATTCCAAAGCCATAGCCCCAAAACATAGGCACATGTTGTACAAACTAATGATCAGCCATAATTAGCCAGAAACAAGCTGCTACTATACCTTCGCTTTTCTTAGAAATCCCATTGAGTTCAATATCCATAGAGGCATGACGTGTGATGAGTGTGGGGATTTCATTCAGTTGGGCATTAGGTCCAAACATGAAAACTTGAAACTCTGAAAAAACATTTATATATATATATATATATATATATATATCATATCAATTTTGAAAATGTTCAAATATTTTTTTGCCCAGTAAACATTTTACTGGCCAAGAACCTAAAGTAAAAAGAAATATGTATCCTATAGGTGTAGTCTTATATAATTTACTAACAGATTCCATACCTAAAGTTTGCAGAGAGATGTTGATGAAATTGTACGTATCCGTATTCTTCACCAGTGCAGATGCCAGTGACTCAGTAACAATGAATAATAACTCTACATAAATGGCTGGCAAATATTTGTCTTGGCCTGGAGCTGGAAGGTTCATTATTGTGGTCAAGTAGCTTTCCACAGTCTAGACAAAAGCCAGAGAGATTTCCATGAGTACACATCCAAATAAAACAACAATACTGTCTATAAAACACTCATTACATTTAGCAAATAACAGAATAAAATAAGTAAATAAAAATAAATAAATACCTCCAGTGGTAGTTCTTCAGGTATGTTTCTATAAATATGGAAGATGAAATGCAGTGTACAGAATCTTTCTGGATCATTCTATATAAAATGATAAAAATAACTGGATGTAAATTCTGATGTCAGAGATCAATATCCATCAGTGTTAATAGATATATAAAAAACAAGATGCCTCACTGGGCTATACTGACACATCAGCAATGCATCCAGTGTGGTGACAGCGATTTACACTGAACTTCATTAATACAATTACAAAAGAGCACTGCTGAATTCTCAAATCTGAAAGTGTGCACTAATTTTCTATAACGGCAGTTCTGAAAGTATTGCTGACTGTAATTCAATTAACAGGTTTATATTCATGCACTTGTTCTAATATATTATCGTTTCTATATTAACAGCCCATTCACAGGGACTTACATGGAAGATGCTCCACCTAAACTAAAGCTAATAATAAACTATAGGAAAGGTGAACCAATAGGCACTCAGGCCTGTAACTGTGTGGTTAAATTAGCTTTTTTTATGAGCTTTATGTGCTCTCACAGAGCAAACAAAAGACACACTTTCATGGAGGCATTCTTGTTTTCTTCCCAGTTTGCATGTCAAACAACCTGAGGTGGGAAATAAAACTGTTACAGCTTGCAAATTACCACTGACAAGGCACCATGAGCGCAGCATAAGCTTCAAAACTAAGCAGACACAGAGCAGGTTTGTCCAAAACAATACGTTGCCATAGTAACTTAGCGGGGCTTATGATTAGCTGCGTTTGTGGAACCACAATGGACTGAGATTAGCCGGGCTTATTGATATGATCCTGGCATCTTGGGATAGCTTGCTTTGTGGAATATTCCTCTACTCAGCAACTAGTTAGTTGAGGTTTATTGTTTGTCCTATTAATTGTGTTACGTGTGTATTTTCTTGTTCAGGTGGGCAATTGAGGTATAATGAGGTATAATGAGGTATATTGAGGTATATTGAGGTATATTGGCTGCATCACTGCTTTGCGTGTAAATCTGTTGTTATACAGTTAAACAGAGGTGATTAAATAGCAGCTTTGTCTAACCATTACTCTGTGCGATTATCAGCCCGGGGCTCGGGCTCGGGCTCGGGCTCGGGCTCTCTCTCTCTCTCTCTCTCTCTCTCTCTCTCTCTCTCTCTCTCTCTCACCTTCCTGCTCCTTGGTTGTAGTGGTAAATGTTGTGTTTAAATGTTGTGTTCCTGTTCCTTTTTTTTTTTTTTTTTTTTTTTTTTTTTTAAGTGTGCTGTGATTTAAAATTGAAATCAAATTCAGCTGTATAAATATTTTACTGTATAAATTAACTTTAACTTTGTTATTTTAGGAGTGAACTTTAGCTAAACACATCATTTTATTTGTTTTCTAATTAGCTACCCAGACAATACATATACACACACACACATACATACATACATACAGGGTTATTGCACAGGGTCTTTTTGGGTCTTAATATTCTACTTACAGCTTTAGACAAGTTTGAATATTTATTCAGCTGAGATATAAATCTGAAATAATTAACAATTGAATAGTAGTTTTGAACTTCCCAATGTGATTTGACACTCACTGAATGCCCAGTTTCCAGTTTCTCCTTTCTTGCCAGTGGAAACTTTTGTTGTTTTCTTAGATTTAAAGTTTCACTATTGAAAATAAATGGTTTAAAGTGAACACAGAAGTCCACATGCTGAAAAAAAAATTCATTGAATTTACTTAATTCAAATGTGTACATGGGTTATGTATTGATTAAATTGAGTTACATTAACATAATTTGTGTTCGTACATACATACGTAAAACCATACATAATATTTTATCTTAAATCTGACCAGCCACCTACTGCATTTTTTTTTTCAGTGTACTGTGTGTTGAGCTACAGTATGTTGTACCATGTGCCACCATGTGCCACAACAAATTAATTTAAATTTTAAGAAGGGTGCCTGCAGGGTGCCGCGTGATCATGCATGATGAAACCACGTGCAAAAAATGTGCATTCTTAAAGGCGACAAGTCTTGTGCTTTCGTAATCCGTCAGGCAGAAACAATACTCAGGAAAAATTTCTCCTGTAGTGCACTCAAAGCATAGACAGTATAAAATCTGGCTATATAATCTTATCCATACGATTTATGTGAAACAGCTCTTTAGACTCATAATTCGGATATAAATTTATATAGACAGATTTTATTCAATTTAGACATCTTGAGACAATTTTTTAAATTTCCCACTTGTCTTTCTTCCCAATTTGTCTAAGTTTTAAACTAGCCCACCTCCATTTTGGGATAGTTAGAGAGAATTGTAAACTAGTTGACCTCTGCATCATTTTGAGATAATTGCAGGGAGAGAGGTACTGTAGGTTAGCTAAAGTTTCATGTCATTTCATGTAGGTGTGTCTCCTTGTTTCAGATATTATTGAGGCTAATAACATGTTAAACAAAGGGGTGCGACGGTGTACTGTGGCATGAATGTGTTTGTAGCTACATACTGGCCGTATTTATCTTGACCGTTATTTCATGAATGCGTGTCCTGTGCTTAGCGAGCTAGCTCTGTAATGTTAGTCAGATTTCATTATCGATAACATTAGCTACCAAGCAGTGAATGATTCATACATAGTTTATTAACATGTAGGCAACTTCCGTGCCATTTACAGATAGTCGCTGAGAGTATAGGTATGTTAACTAAAGTTGTGTCATTTAATAAGTGTGTGTGTGTGTCCATGCTTGAAATATTATTGTATCAAATTTCTTATGTTTAATGAAGAGGTGTGAGGCCGTACTGTGGCATGAATGCATTTGTAGCTACATACTGGCCATATTTATCTTGATTATATTGTATATTTACATGAATACTTGTTTCACACTTAGCTGTCTTTCTATCTATCTAATGGTAGGCACATTTCAGTATAGCTAACTTTAGCTAGCAAACAGTGAGTGATGCGTCTGTATGTGCTGCATTTGTTCGCAAGTAGCTGGTGTCCGCAGCTGAACGAAGAGGTGTGTCTCCTTGCTTGAAATGTTACTGGAGATAATTACTTATATTTACTGAAGGTGTGCCAGGATGCACTATTGCATGAATGTGTTTGTACACATACAGCCTGTATTTATTGTGTTTTATTTCTGCTCTTATTTACTCTAACTTACTTTTTTCTGTGACACAGTTTCACATAATAAATACTTCAACACACACATAACAGTGCTTAGCTCACTGTCCAAGAGGGAGAGGAGAAAACAGCTTGTTAATATGTTAATATGCAGCCACAAATAAGCAACAGGTGTGCCATGTTAATTTGCTCCTTCTCCCAAAGATTAATCTGTTGGCTTAATCTGCAGCAGTGTCCAGATGAACAAATCTAAGAATGCGAATGAAATATTTTGCATAGAGAAGTGTCTCTATCCTTGTTAGACATCAAAGAAACTCAGTACTGTTATTCTTGTTTTTCTCTACAGAGTATCAATGATTCTGGAGTTGACTGCATGCACATTATACATATATAGGTCTCTTACCTTGCATGGGTCAGTATGACTGATGACAGCAACTGTAGACATTTCAGAACAAGAGCACTCACTGTGAGTACTGTTGGTCCGTGTAAGCGAACATGTATCCTCTGTCATCCACTCCATACAGGACAGAATGGTCTTGGGGTCTAACTCCTAGGTGAAAAGGAAAAGGTAAAAAAAAAAAAACTAGTTCTTGAAATAATTATGAACTCTACTTTAAGGGTGCAAAAACAAAACAAAACAAAAAAAACCCTGATAACACACCTTGATGTGTTTGAGCAAGATAGTGGGTGGTTTGTTGAACTGTTGGGGAGGCATTTCGGGAAGTGAGAATGAGACCACAGCAGACATCAGGGTTTTATTTGAGCTGAATCTGCTGTGGAAACCTAAACTAATACCAAGTTGACTTAAGTTGGTATAGCTCATGATGGCCACAGCAGCTAATATATATATATATATATATATATACACACACACACACACACACACACACACACAGAAAAACAGAGAGAGAGGGAGAGAGAGAGTTAAATTAACATTAATATTTACTCATTAGGCTAGTGCTTTTATCCAAACCACTGAGTCACTGCTATAACATGATGCAGAACAGATAGACTAGAAAATGGCTCAGGTCTTATTTGACAGATCGCTATCAGTTTGTAAACGTAAATGTAATTCTCTTACTAAGGTAAAGTTTGGTGTCCCGCAAGGCTCTGTCTTAGGCCCACTGCTCTTTTCTCTATATATGCTAC
>JAKKZK010000213.1:3253-13726 GCA_037577455.1 Pangasius macronema | reverse complement strand
GAAGATAGGGATAGGTGGAGAGTGATGATTCGCTGTGGAGACCCCTGAAGGGAAAAGCCCAAAGAAGAAGAAGAAAAGATTTAACATAAAATCTATGACATCTCAGAAGGTAGTAGTTCGCTGTTTTGGGTATTGTTGTTTCTCATTTGCCATATTTTGTTTGGATTTTGCAGGGAGAGTCCGAGCTGGTTGCCAAAGATGACAACAAAGAAGCCGGGGAGTCGAATAAAGACAAGCAAAACAACGACAAAGACAATCCAATGGACAATGAAGGCGAGAAGGAGAAAATTCACGAGCAGGTAGATGAGGTAAGTGTTTGTGGTCATTTTTTTCCCTCTCTTGTGTAGCTAGGAATGAACACATTCACGGTATTGTCGCCTGGTAACGAGTCAGTTCTTGTGTATGTGTGTAGCGGGAGTTTGACGAGAACGAGGTGGACCCCTACCACGGTAAGCAGGAGAAGAAAGCTGAGACGGAGGCCATGGATCTTCCGGAAGAGCTCAACCTGGATCAGGATGAACAGGCAGGACAGGATGAGGAGGGAGAGGAAGAAGGAGAGGGTTAGTGTGATGAAGAACCTTCGTTTGTCGCTCGCTTTACTGACAGTAGCGTGCACATAAAAAGCACTGTCTTCAGTATTCAGTATTTTTCTCCCGCTCTAGGTGAGAACCAGTACGACATCGAGGACAAACCCATGGAGGTGGACGAGGCCGAGGGAGAGGGAGAGGGAGAAGAAGAGAAAGGCGAAGAGACGATGGAAGACCTGCAGGACACTCAAGGTGAAGAAGCAGGAGAGGAAGAGACGGGAGGGGAACAAACAGACGGAGACAAAGACTCTGAGACGGATGAGAGAGGAGAAAACGAAGGAGAAGGGGATGAGGACGAGAAGGAGAAGGGACAGGAAGGAGGTAGAGAGGAGGACCTAGCTGATCAGGGCCAGAGACCAAAGGTTTGTTCGCATTTTATTGTTTGTTTAGTCTGTGTAACGTGCCGGTTTAAACATCCATTCATTTTTTTTTTGTGTTCGCTTCATCAGAACGAGGAGCAGGATGGCGAGGAGCCGGAGCAGGAGGAGGAGGAGGATGCGCAGGTGGAGTCTGCCGAGAGAAAGGAGCACGCGACAGATGGGCAGACCGGGGAGGAAAACGTTCAAAGCGACACAGCAGTGGAGTTGGCAGGAGCCGCATCCGAAAGAGACCAGGCCAAAGAGGTACGTACGGTTTACTTCCTGCTTCGAAGAAAGCGCGAAGTTAAATTCGGACACTTGGACACTTTCGTATCTCCTTCAGGAACACGGGACCGGGTCTGCTGACGCCAGTCAGGCTGAGGGGCATGACTCTACGCTGATGGCCAGGATGAGCTCTCAGAGGCAGAGGCAGAAACAGACACAGGTCTGTGGTGCTGAAACGAAAATGCAAGAATGTGTAAATTCATTGTTCCTGAATACTGAACAATGATTACACTTTGAGAGAAAAGAAACCAATTATTAGCTTTTAGTATAATAGTTTTAGACATGTCAACCATGTGTGTGTGTGTGTGTGTGTGTGTGTGTGTGTGCAGAGCTTTAAGCGGAAGCCGGGCCGGGCGGATAACGAGCGCTCGTTGGGAGACACCAGCGAGCGTGTGCACAAGCGTTTGCGTACGGTGGAGAGCGCAGAGCGGAGACAGCAGGAACACACTCCCAACGACGCCCAGCAGGAGTCCGACATGTACGAGCACATCAGACACGGGGAGGAGAAGTACGACACGCAGACATACGGTGAGACACACGCGTGTACACACACACATTCTCTGTCTTTCACTCAGAATCAATAACAGAGATCATCTCCACATTGTAATCAATACTCTCCTGCATGTGCTTGTTGTATCTAGACACAGCGAGCGCAGAGCAACAGAGACCAACTTCCATGAAGCAAGACGACGATAATGATGACGATGATGACGTCGCTATGGATACAGAGGAGGAGAAAGAGATGCAGGCAGTGGATGCTCCGGAGCTAAAGCCGGAGAAGCTGGACAGCTCCAAAGCCTCTCAGAGAGGTAGATAGACATGTCTTGCCTTTTGATCGGAATCCAAGATGGACTTCTGAAGCCTTTTTGGGTTTGTCAGAACTTCCTGAGTGGCAACTGCAACTAGATCCAGAACTATCATCCTTCTGATTCTCATTTATCTCCTGTAGGTATGGAAAGTGGAGAACTGGACACCCAGAAGAATGATAAGGAAAAAGAAGAAGAGAAACCCGAGACGAAGACGGGTCGCGATGAAGAGCAGAAGAGGGAGAGGAGTAAAGAGTCCACCGTACACACGGTGCCGGAGTTACTGACGGAAATGCTCAAGGTGCCACAATTCAGCTGTGAAACTGATGACCACCATCACTGTCAAACATATTACTGATCCTGGTGTGTTTTTTTTTTTTCGGTGTGTGATAGCTCCAGGTTAAAGATCCAGACCTGCTCAGAAGAGATCTAGAGCTGCAGCTGGAAGCATGGCACAGGCAGACTCCAGGATCTCTGGAAGAGGTGCACAATGATGTTGTAATGACATAATCACATGCTCTAGGATAGAACAGGGGTTCCCAAACATTCCCAAACGACACCCAGATGGACACTATGACCCCAAATCTCGACCTCCCTGTAACAGTTTAACATTTTAGTATGTTTAGTACCTGTGTGTAACATACACTATATGGCCAAAGGTTTGCGGACACCTGATTATCACGTTGATGAACAGCGTTTCAAATTAAAAACTCTTGACTTGCATTCAGACGTATTTACTAATCTAGAGCAAGACGACTGCAAAACAGACCTTTCAGTAGGTTTGACGCTTACAGGAGTTTTTAAAACTAAACACTAACTGTAAAAGGAAAACTGGTTCGTGTTAGTACTCAATAGCGGTCGAGAATAGTGCATAAGTATGTGATTTGAGATACGACAGCGGTAGGCGATCGGGTCAGTCGTGGCCTAATGGTCTGAGAGTCAGACTTGTAACCTGAAGGTGAACCCGAAGGTCGTGGGTTCAAGTTTCGGGTCCGGCAGGGATTGTAGGTGGGGGAGTGAATGACCAGCGCTCTCTGCCACCCTCAATACCACGACTGANGCACAAATTCCGAGTATGGGTCACCACACTTGGCCACAAAGTCACTTCACTTCACTTCAACATATATTAAACACTTACTGAAGCCTATTGAGGTCAGTTGCTGTTTCGTTAGTTTAAGCTGCATGGAAGCCAGTACGTAGCTACGTAGCTTGTTGCTGATTTAGATTAGATTAGTGATCTAATCCTCGAGAATAAAATTGTGTTGTTGAATTGTGTGTCTGGTAGGAGAGTGCGGCAGCAGCGATGTGGCAGCAGTATCAGGCGCTCACCTCGCCTCTGTCCCAGCAGCTGTGTGAGCAGCTTCGCCTCATTCTGGAGCCCACGCAGGCCGCCAAGCTCAAGTCAGTCTCATGCAGCCCACTTCCTATATGGTTTTATTTATTTATTGTCCTTTCTGAGATTGTGTGGCTAACCTCGCCTTTCTACGTGCACTACTCAGAGGAGATTACCGCACAGGAAAACGGCTGAACATGCGTAAAGTCATTCCCTACATCGCCAGCCAGTTCCGGAAAGACAAGATCTGGCTGAGGAGGACGAAGCCCAGCAAGAGAGACTATCAGATCTGCTTGGCTGTGGACGACTCGTCCAGCATGGTGGACAACCACTCCAAACAGGTGCGGTATGAGCGGAACAGAAATACGCCAGGACCTGAGTTTTGATTCCTGGCTACAGAAAGAGATTTTCAATGTCAATGTCAAGGCCACACTAACAGATTTTCCCCAATCTTGTATCTTGTCATACCGTAGTTGGCGTTTGAGTCGGTCTCCGTGATCGTGAATGCTCTCACCCTGCTGGAGGTGGGACAGGTGGCAGTGTGCAGGTCAGTACAACCTGTGTGACATTTGTCTTGTAGACGATCGTGTCAAAACTCAAGTTCAGCCTGGAATACATCATCAGCACCAGGAGTCCATAACCAGCCGTGCTGTCTGGGTGTGAGGGACGATATACTCTCTCTCCCTTGATAATCACAATGACACTAGCCAATCATAATGTCCGTGAGCTCAGGTATGCTGAAGAGGGTAGATAGCGCTTTCTTCCGAGTGTGTTTGAAAAGATGTGATTGGCTGGTTTCATGTGTCTTGGAGGAAGCGTGTGTCTTGTTAACCTTTTCCCTCCCAGGTTGGTAGCTGTCGTGTGAAAGGGGAGAGCCTCTCCCTTGATAATCACAATGACACTAGCCAATCATAATGTCTGTGAGCTCAGGTATGCGGAAGAGGGCAGATAGCGCTTTCCTCCGAGTGTGTAACGCTGCCCTGTGCAGTTTGAAAAGATGTGATTGGCTGGTTTCATGTGTCTTGGAGGAAGCGTGTGTCTTGTTAACCTTTTCCCTCCCAGGTTGGTAGCTGTCGTGTGAAAGGGGAGAGCTGGCTGGTGGGTGGGAGTTGGCTAAAAACTGATTTTAAAAATGTATTATCGTAAGTGAATCTGTTGTCTAATCTGATTATAGCTAAGGTACTTGGTTTTGTTTGTTTTGTTTTTTTTCCTCCAGCTTCGGTGAGAGCGTCCAGCTGCTCCACCCATTCCAGCAGCAGTTCAACGACCAATCAGGAGCTCGAATCCTGCGGCTCTGCCAGTTCCAGCAAAAGAAGACGAGAATAGCTCAAGTAAAGATCCAGCGCTCTTTTTCCATCCTCTGCACGTTGTTTATGGAATTCGCCACCATTACATTTTAACGAATATGTATTCCTTCACGTAATGTGAAATGTGAAATTTCTTGACACGCGCTTGATGGTTCCACAAACAAATAGCAAACAGGAGGAGGCACAAAACTGATTGGGTGGATATGTAACCACGCCCTCCTCCCCTTCTCGTATTTATTAATGCGAAAATGTCCAATAGGATTCCAGTTATGGTTTTTATAAAGAGTCAGATCATCTACAAAGGAGTGAAAAGGTGACGCTTACGATATAATAAATATCTCATTGTTTTCTCTTGTAGTTTTTGGAGACTTCAGCCAACATGTTTGTTGCAGCCAAACATCAGAATCCAGGCTCTGCAAATACAGGTTTCTTTTTGAATTTCCTTTTTTTTTTTTCCCCCCCATATAGTCGTCATTTCTGTATTTTATTTTTCCGCACCTCTTTATTAACGTCTTGCTGTTTTGTTGTTCAGAGACGGCACAGTTGTTGCTGATCGTCTCCGACGGCAGGGGCTTGTTCCTGGAAGGGAAGGAGAGAGTGGCGGCGGCGGTTCAGGCGGCTCGCGGCGCCAACGTCTTCGTCATCTTTGTAGTGCTGGACAACCCCAACTCCAGAGTACGAGCGTTTCTAGCACTCTAACGTTTCGATTCATCACTCAGGGATTTAGCACAGATTTAAAATAAGAAACTAACATAACTCCTGGTTATACACAAGACCAAGCCTTAGTGCATCTTCACATGGAGCCACTTTTGACTCCTTTTTGAAATCGAGGCGGAGAATTAACGAGCACTTCGCTGCTCAAACCTCTTATTTTAAACATCTCCTTTTTTCCTGAATTTCTACAACCTGACATTTGGACAGCTGACTTTTTTTTAACCAGGATTTTTTTTTTTTGCTACTTGAATTTTTAATACTTGAATAATTTTAACCAGAAATTTTCTTAACCAGCTTAATTTTTTTTAAACCATATTCTTAATACCTAAAATTTTAAAAAGCACGATTTGTCAGTTCTAGCAGTTGTAATAAAATTTAGAAAATAATTTAAAAAATTATTTACACATTATTTACTGATTCGTTACACTTAGAAAGTAAGAAAATGAAATTTATTGGATATATTGGATAAAATTTGAAAATAAGAAAACCTGGATAAAATGAAAACAAAGAAATGTATTCGATCCAGTTAGAAATTAAAAAGTAGAAATGTATTGTATATTGATTAAAAATAAATAAAAAAAATTTTATAAAATATTTTTAAAAAAATAGGAAAAATATATTTATATGTATCTATTTATGTATTAGATAAAATTATAAATTAAATGATAAACATTTACCAGATATTGAATAAAATTAAAGATAAAATTAGAAATTTCTATTAGAAATAGAAATGTATTAGATATTAAAATGAGATATACACCGGCGAGTCAAATTAAACCCTTAATTTCAGCCACTGCGCATGCAAACGGAAGATTATTTTTTTTCTAGAGGAATCTGGACACTTCGGTGCACTTGCATTGAAAAAATGGCACACTTTTTAATTTAATTTCATTTAATTTTCTCTGTACTCATCACTCACACGTCCCTGTTCCAGGACTCCATATTGGATATAAAAGTGCCCATCTTCAAAGGACCGGGCGAGCTGCCGGAGATCCGCTCCTACATGGACGAGTTCCCGTTTCCGTTTTACGTGATCCTGCGCGACGTCAACGCCCTGCCCGAGACGCTGAGCGACGCTCTGAGGCAGTGGTTCGAGCTCGTGACTGCCACCGACCGGTAACAAACCGCCAGGAAGCCACAACCGCACAAATCCTCCCAGTGCTGCTAGCCTCCCGGACATGGAGACGTACACAGAAGGATACACACACGCCTGCGCACACACACACACACACACACACACACACACGTGTGTGTATATATATATATATACACACACACACAGACGTCAGACCGGCTGCTGTACATGTGCCTTTTCTTTTGTTTTTGGTGTTATTTTATTGAATTGTAGTTTGATAGAAATCACTGCTCTTGGTATTCTTCAATAGGAAGATGAAGAGCTTTGGATTATAACAGTATTGTTTTGTTTGTTTTTCACTTTTCTCACTTCAGTGGATTCTCTTCCATTTCAAGCTAAACTTTTCAGCATAGTGAGAGAGAACGGGAGACGTTTTTCGGCTCATACATCCTCGTACGCGTCCGGTTTTCAAACATAACGACTGTGAATGGCACTGTACGATTGTGTCCAAAAAAAAAAAAACAGAAGTGCATGTCGGACTTTTTTTTGTCACGATGCATTTGTAGAAATCCAGCGAAGAAACGTGCCTTTGGAAGAACCCCACTCCCAGCTCCGGACAGAAGACGCCGGAAGCTCATCGCTTGTACACACTTTCGAGGATGCGGGCTGCTGTTTCAGGCCGTCATGTTCCACATTCGCGTCCGGTCTTCATTAATCTGAGCTACATGCATGGACCAGCGCCGGCTCGGTCACTGAACAGACTCAATTCAAATACACGACACCGTTGTTGATACTTTTTAGGACTTTGTTTCCGTTAAATGTGTGAATTCTGCATTCAAGCTGGTAAAATCAATAAACAGGAAAAAAAAAAAAAAACACTTCACATAGACGATTCAACTCGAGCTGTAACTCGTGTATGTTTTGGGTCTTTCCTCCAATTAATTATACATTTCAGATCGTGGATTACCGTTTTCATAATGAACCGACTTTGTGAGACTGAACAATTTGTTGCATTAAAGAAATGCATTTTAATGTGTTATCTTTGATTTCGTAAGATCTCGGATACAGAACAAGCCGTACATTTTGTTTAGTGACTATAAGGAAAAAAATCGGGGAAGATTTTCAGATATTTGGCCAGAAATTCCTTCAGCTCTATTGAGAGGCATATTCAGTAAATAAATAGCAAAAATAGCAAATAGAGGAACGCAGTAAACACCTCAATGGACTTTTGAGGACATCATTGTACCAATTTTGTTTAAAGTGGTTTAAAATCAGCCAAAATTAACATATTAGAAAGGTCAGATTGTATAAAATAAATGTGGCACACGATAATTAGTGAGAGTTCTGCACTGGATAAGCGACCAATCACAGATCAGCTGTGATCCCAACAACCAATCACAGATCACCACTGTTTGTCCCGCCTACTCATTTTAAAATTTTGGTTATGTTTATAAGTAATAAAAGTGAGTTATTCCATCAGTTTCTTTCACAACTTACATCCTACCACTGCTTCATGTTTTCTGTTCTTGATAGTGTTTATAGTGTTTTGTAAATGCAGGTTAAAAAAATTCAAAATAAGAAACAGAAACCTGGATACAACTGGAAAATTAAAACAAAGAAATGTATTAGATGCAATTAGAAATTAAGAAGTAGAAATGTATATTGAATAAAAATAGATGAAATAAGAAAAATAAGTTTATTTTATGGTGCAGGACAGTGGTGAGGTTTTGCTGTAGATCTTTTTGAAAGATAATTATTGTGTTCAATTAAAATTTTATGTACCAATATGCCCACAGTTTCACAGCTAGTTTATATTAGGTAGTTTATATTAGGTAGTTTATATTAGCTAGTTTGCTAACCGCCTCTGCTGCATGAAAAGGCGTTCCCATTTTAACGGTTTTGTACGCGTTTGGTCGAATCCCTAATGACTCCTTTTTAACCATAAAGTACACTATATACGGTGTAGAAGCCGTTATTCTATACACTTCAAAGTGCACCTATATAGGGGCTGTTGAACGGTTTGGGATGCATGCGATGCTTTGTACTGCGCATGCGCACCTTTTTAATTTTCTCGCGCATGCGCGCGTCACTTCCGACGTGTTTCCAGAAGTTGAGCGCTGCTGAGCGAGTAGCAGCCTCGCACGAGGGAGTTGAGCTCTAAAGAAAGTGGAGGTGTTTCTATGTTTTTTCCGCGCTAACAGATTAAAACAGAGGTTATGCGTTGTTTTTGGAGGTTTTCAACACCAACGCGACAAGTAAGTGGTGATAATTTCGTGTTGTAAAAGTTATCAGCGAATGAACGTGTGGTTTCATAGGTATGGCTAACTCTTACTGTTTTTACTTTTAACTCGAAATATTTCATAGCAACCGCAAACCTAGATTCAATGCCTGACTTCTTATTAGTACTAATAAGCAGGTTTATACTTTGAGGTGTCTATAATCCTCAGTGTAAAGGAGTAAATAACACCAGTAGCTAGCTGTAAGGGCTGTGCGATATGACCATGTAATATCGATATCGCGATATCTTCATCTAAATCGCGTTATTCGATATTAGCAGGTGTTTGTGCTTTTATAACTCAGTTTGCCATCAGATTCATTTCTTTGTAGCAGTCATTACATGTCCTGTATTTGTTTGTTAAGAAATGCATCAACCTTATTATCATGCCACTGGTTTTGTTAGTACTTTGCTATAGCCTTCCTTTCCTTACTTTCATTTTTTACTGTACTAAAGACTGACATACTTTTTAACCATTTATAGTTACATTTAATGATACAAACAAAACAGAAAAAACTTTTCTGTCCAAAGACTTTCACGTGATGGAAAACTTACAGAGTTACAAAAGCGCTGACGCTGGAGACTCCTTCCAAAATATTAAATAAACATCCTCATAGAAAACTAACCATGTCAACGATGAAGCGTTTTTTTTTTTATCCGTTTATTGTTAGGTTTAGATTATGTCGAGCGACTGCCGTACATGATGATGCTCAGTTTAAGCAACTGGTCAGTTAGACTGTAATAATTTCTAGACGCAGATCCGTTTTCTAGCGCTGCACGTGACTCGTATGTTAAACGTCCGTGGTTGCGGTCTCTCCTGCCCTCTTACAGGAATGAGTTTGTTGGAAATCAGTGAGAACGTGAAGCTGGCCAGAGAGTACGCCTTGCTGGGGAACTACAGCTCAGCCGTGGTCTGCTATCAGGGGGTGCTGGAGCAAATCAGGAAGTACCTGCTCTCCGTGCGAGACTCGAGTGTGCAGCAAAAATGGCAGCAGGTAAACAGTTCCTCTTTTCAGTCCACAGTTTGGAGATGATTGATTGCTGTGACGCTCACGGACGAGTCGAGTTTGTCGGAGTGAGTAAACGAGCAAAGCAGGATGATGCAGGATGATGATTGCTCTGAACTCCTGTGGACAGGTTTGGCAGGAGATAAACGAGGAGAACAAGCATGTGAGGGACATCATGACCACGCTGGAGAGCTTCCACCTGGACAACGCGCCTTCCAAGCCCAGCGGGTTCAGCCAAGAGAGCGACATCATGCCTGTTCAGGTCGAACATAGGTACTCTCTCTCTCTCTCTCTCTCTCTCTCTCTCCCCCTCCCTCTCTCTCTCCCTCTTCCTCTCTCTCTCTCTCTCTCTCTCTCTCTCTCTCTCTCAAACATAGGTACTCTCTCTCTCTCTCTTTCTCTCTTGAACATAGGTACTCTCTCTCTCTCTCTCTCTCTCTCTCTTTCTCTCGAACATAGGTACTCTCTCTCTCTCTCGAACATGGGTATTCTCTCTCTCTCGAACATAGGTACTCTCTCTCTCTCTCTCTCTCTCTCTCTCTCGAACATAGGTACTCTCTCCCTCTCTCTCTCTCTCTCTCTCTCTCTCTCGAACATAGGTACTCTCTCTCTCTCTCTCTCTCTCTCTCGAACATAGGTACTCTCTCTCTCTCTCTCTCTCTCTCTCTTTCTCTCGAACATAGGTACTCTCTCTCTCTCTCAAACATAGGTACTCTCTCTCTCTC
>JAKKZK010000085.1:57790-69383 GCA_037577455.1 Pangasius macronema | reverse complement strand
AGTGTTATGGCATGGGCATGTATGGCTGCCAATGGAACGGGCTCACTGGTGTTTATTGATGATATGACTGCTGACAGAAGTAGCAGGATGAATTCTGAGGTATATAGGGCTATACTCTCTGCTCACATTCAGCCAAATCTCAACTCAAGACTTTTTGAAGGCAAAGAACTGGAATATTCTTCAATAGCCAAGTCAGTCGCCTGATCTCATCCCAAAAGAGCTGCTTTTCACTTACTGAAGACAAGACTGAAGGCAGAAAGACCCACAAACAAGCATCAACTGAAGCTGGCTGCAGTGAAGGTCTGGAAAAGAATCTCCAGGGAGGAAACTCCGAATTTGAGTTTTGCGAACATGGGCAAGTATTAAAACAAGTATTAAAATTATGGTTATATTTACAATTATGTCAGTTTGTTGAAAATGGCTGTAATTCCGAAATGGTAAATGCCATATTTTTGTGGAACCTCTTAAAATAAAGCTGATAATAAAGTAAAATCACAAAAACTCCCATTGTCCAAATACTTCCGGACCTGACTGTATAACTGAGTTGTAGGAGAATCCTGTCTGTTAGTATGGAGGATTTAAAAAAAAAAGTGCTTCCATAATAGTTTGATCACTATTAATTATTTGTAATAAGTATTGTATTAATCAAGCATTCATTAATGTAATTCTGTATTTTTGCAAGTAAAACTTGTTTTTGAATTCTATCTGGTTTATGGTGCAGCTGTGAGAATAGACCCATTGCCACAATAGTGATGATATAAGAAAGCTGCCCATCTTGTGCAGAGTGAAGAATTCAACAGGGTGGCATGAATTTTATGCAATACATTTGCAAACATTTGTTATAATATGCTTTATATAAACTTTTGATGAAGCTGTACATGTGTAAATTGCAGTTTGGTTGAATTATGGTCATAATAAAGTAGAAAGTTACATTGTGTGTTTTATTCATTATATATTTATTTATGCTGTGCCAAGTAACAAACTCTGCTCAAGGTCTAATTCCTAGAAAATAAGAACAAGATGTTCATTATGCTGAAACTGAGAAAACAATTCTTTGAATAACACCTTTGTTTCTGAGGTTCAGAGATTTTCCTCTCTTAAACTAACCATATTTGTCTTGTCTTACCAAAGAGAAAAATGTAAGCATGGATATTCAAAGACTTGGGTACACTACAAAAAGTGACTATAAGAGAAGACTGCTGGAGAATCAGGTGGTGATACATTTTTAGGTTGTTGTGCTCTTCTCCCCAGCAGTAAAAAATAAAAGAAGTTTCACGTTAAAAAAAGCTGCATCTTTGTGGTTACCACCACCATGCTTCACTGTAATGACAGTATTAGCCAGTTGATGAGCACTACCTTTTTTTTTTTTTTTTAACAGATGTAGATCATTGAATTGAGCCAGTGACATCAACTTTGTCTCATCATACCAGAAAATCTATAGAAACAAGGAAAATTTAGTCCTTTATGTGCCTGCCAAATGCCTTTTTCCCTATTCAACCTTAAAGAAATGATTGGCAGAGTATTTCTGAGATGGATGTCCTTCCAGGTTCTCCCATCCTTGCAAACGATTTCTTGGTTACCTCACAATGCTGAGTTTATGACCACATCATAAACTCCTCAACTTGTACTGTTTAGTTGCTGTACCAACTCATACTCCTTCTTAACAGTTTTACCATAATAGTATTTTTAGACCCTGGCCTATTTGCATTAGCATGAGGAGGTATTTTGATATAAAATACAAAGCACTTTTGTGTTCTGAATAATGGTGTCTGACAAATGCTGTCAATGCATTAGTATTCCATGATGATCCCCTATTTTGAGACAGTAAGAGTAAAAGCTTGATTCTTAAGCCCTTCAAGGTTTCCAGCAAAACTGCAATTTGTTGCTTTGAGACACTGTAGCCAGACTCAATGGGGTCTGATATTAGTTAGTCTATGTTTAGCACCAGGACGCTGCACTGGTGAGATATTCTGTTTTTACTCTAAGGGAACTCTAAAGTCTAATGTGAATTCATATACATGCCAGCACTGCTATGACTGAGCCCAGCAACAGTGCAGGGGCCCTAGTATAGTAATAAGCATTGCTTTTTCCAGTACCTACTCTTGCAGTGATCGAGAACGGCTACCCCTCTACGATGGGTAGGTACCTCTTGATGGCCCATCAGGAGTCAGATACAAGAAGGTGAGGTAGGTAAAATACAGAAATCAAGAGTCTAATACAGTCTAGAAACCTCTAGATGTCTATATTTCTGGTCTGTATGTTGCACGAATCACTGGTAGTCCAGTCACACTTGAATGCAAGACATACATTTGCATGCATTCATTTGCCAAATGGTTTTATTTAAACCAACTTAAAGTGAGACAGATTATTAAAAAAAAAATTTTTTTTCTTCAGCTAGCTTGTGATGCTGATTGGAAAAAAGCTAGACAAGCGATACAAAAATATTGAGACTTGAAACAAGATGGGGTTAACAATGTCTATAACAGAATGGTTAACTATTCAATCAATAAAATACAAAAACTTACAAATATTATTTAAAAATTTATTGGAAATAGCATTGTAAAGGTTTTCAGTACTGAGTAAAGGTGACTACTTTAAGACTACACGGGAAGCCTAGCCTCCCTTAAAATGCAGCAATGAAATGTTTAAGTGTCTAGTTTATTTATCACTCTTGGTGAAATTCAATATTTTAGCAATTGAAAAAAAAAAAGAACACACCTTCCTTACTACAGTATAACATTCATTTACTTTATTTACTTTATATTTTGTAATGCATTGCCAGACCAAACCAGATTTTATATTGTCCTGGTCCCTATTTTTACCAACCAACAATGTTATGGCATTAGTCTGGAGCCTTTAAAAGGCATTTCATGCTCTTCCTTCTGAGGAGACTGAGAAAGAACCAGGAAGCCAGACCAACAGGTGACACAAGTGAAGTGAATAACATTGATTATCCGTCAATTACATTGGCACCTCTCAAAGGGTTGAGATATATTAGACAGCAAAAGAACAGTTAAAGTTTATGTGTTGGAAGCAGGAAAAATGGGCAAATGTAAGGATCTGAGCAACTTTGACTAGGGCCAAACTGTGATGGCTAGAAAACTGGGTCAGAGCATCTCCAAAACAGCAGGTCTTGTGGAGTGTTCCCGGTATGCAGTGGCTAGTACCTACCAAAAGTGGTCCAAGGAAGGACAACTGGTCAGCTAGCGACAGGTTCATGGGCACTCAAGGCTCATTGATGCGTGTGGGGAGCGAAGGCCCATCTGGTCCGATCCCCCAAAAGAGCTGCTGTAGCACAAATTGCTAAAAAAGTTAATGCTGGCTCTGATAGAAAGCAGTCAGAACACATAGTGCATCATAGCTTGCTGCGTGTGGAGCTGCGTAGCTGCAGACCGGTCCGAGTGCCCATGCTAACCCTGTCCACTGCCAAAAGCTCCTACAATGGGCACGTGAGCATCAGAACTGGACCATGGAGCAATGGAAGAAGGTGGCCTTGTCTGACAAATCACGTTTTCTTTTACATCATGTGGACGGCCATGTGTGTGTGTGTGTGTGTGTGTGTGTGTGTGTCGCTTACCTGGGGAAGAGAAGGCACCAGGATGCACTATGGGAAGAAGGCAAGCCAGCAGAGGCTTGTGATGAGAGTGTGATGCTCTGGGCAATATTCTGCTGGGAAACCTTGGGTCCTGGCATTCATGTGGATGTTACTTTGACACGTACAAACTGCCTAAACATTGTTACAGACCAAGTACACCCCTTCATGGCAACGGTATTCCCTAATGGCAGTGGCCTCTTGGTCTACAAATTCCCCAGATCTCAATCCGATCGAGCATCTGTGGGACGTGCTGGAAAAACAAGTCCCATCCACGGAGGCCCCACCTCACAACTTACAGGACTTAAAGGATCTGCTGCTAACGTCTTGGTGCCAGATGCCAAAACACACTTTCAGAGGTCTTGTGGAGTCATGTTGTAATGGATCAGAGTTGTTTTGGTGGCACAAGGGGGACCTACACAATATTAGGCAGGTAGTTTTAATGTTATGCCCGATAGGTGTATACTTCATCAACAGAAACCTGAGAACTAGCAATAGACTCATAGGTCAGAGCAAGGGTGGGTGGTTAGCTACTACTGAGGCCCCACAGGAATAGCAATAACAGCTCTTGCTGGATCCAGTTCTATTACTTTTAAATAGTTCCAAATAGCAATTTTATAGCACAGATAAACATGAAGGAAATCTAGCACAAGCAGTGGCTGGACAGTTGTGTTAATGCAAACATTTTTCTTGCCAGGTTTCAGATAAATTCTCACACCATTACATCTCAAACACCACACAATATAACTTAAAATGTTGAGCCATTGGATAAGAAAGACACATTTTTTTCTAATTTTTCTCAGTCTTTGAATGGGAAAGAATTACACAGTGGCATATATATATATACTTCTGATTTGTTGTATCTGAAACATGTAGACATTATCCCATCAGAAGTTTGCAGTGCATATATTTCTACCGTGCTTTTGAATAAACTATAGAATTATGCTTTTATTTATTGACCTGCCACTCCATACAGTCCACACAGATCATGGGCTATGCATAAGGCAGCTTATATCTGCAGAAGTTTCCATACACACAAGACTGTGAGCAGATTACAGACTGCACACCCAGAAGGCTTCTTCATAGTTACTAGGGATTTTAATCAGGCAAACCTCAAATTGGTCCTGTGTTTTACTTAGATGTGTAAATATATAATTGTTTCTTTATATAGTTCATTGTAAGTAACAGATTTCACATACTTATCCTGTTTTTTCTGTATATATCATTGACATGTTTTGTTATTGGTTTGTTTAACACTGGTTGTATATTCTACGTTTATTTCCTCCATTAAGTTTGTATCCTTGCTAGTGAATAGTGTTCTTGTTTCATATGTATTCTGTCTGTGTAGATAACTACCTTCATCACCACCAGCATCATATTCATCTTTATTGTCAACCTCATCCTTTGTACCACATTCCATTTGTTCAATGTCATTTAGATAAATACAGAGAAACTATCTATATCCCTGTGTGTTTAGTAACTTTGCTATGTTTTAACAGGCATGCCATCACACATGATAGCTTGCCTGCAATTCACACCTTGCTCTCCCACAACTATTCTTCAACAGTGCCAAAACCCAGGAAGCTGTTGTGATGGATGGCCTGAACAAACAATATAAATAAATAATTGGATGAGTCAAAATATTGTTCAATTAAATAAGGAAAAACAGGTTATTGTATTTGACAGCAAAGAGAAGCATTTTAAAATTAGTACACACTTTAAATCTAGGGCCCTAAAAATTAAAGATCAAGCAAGAAACGTTCACCATTACTAACCATATCCGAACAATCACTAACACAGCCTTTTAAATCTGAAATCTCCCAAAATAGACCACTAAGCAGCCCCAACCCATTGACAATGCTGCCACAAGAGTTTTAACCAGTACAAAAAAGAATGAGCACATTATCCGAGTTATTAAAATCTCTACACTGAATGGCCTAGACACAGAATGCATTTCTGATCTGAATAAGTGTTTCTCGACCTGCAAAACAAGCAGCAGGCTGAGAGTCGGTAAGCACTCCAGAAGCTACTGCAGCCCTCCACTGTGTCCCCTGCCACTGTGCCACACTGAACACTGCAATGGCTGTATCCATGCAACTGGAGTATCCATCCATGGAGGATCAAGAGGGTGGTCCTGTAGCATGTTGGCCAGACACAAGAGGAACAACATTTCCGGCTGCTGCAGGTTCCCAAGGTGTGCCACCTCTTCCCCCCTACTCCTCCCCTGGTCCCAGCTCCCAGACCTGGGACCGCTCAGGTCCCAAAACCCGGAACTCCCAGGACCCCGAAACCTTCTCCCCTCTTCTTCTTTGATGACTTCCCCAGCTCCCTCTTTCTCCACACAGGTAGAAACTACAGCACTCACAAGGTGGGGAAGCCAGGCATTTTCAGGATAAGTATTCCCTCATGGAAGCAAGAACACTGATCCAGATCCCTGACATGCCTCAGGCTTCCACTGATTGAGCAAGAATGCACTGCATGTCATTGAGTATACAAGAGAGTACACATCAAGCCTTGTTGGACTCACGATGTAACCAGTCCACCGTCCATCAAAGCCCGATTGAAAGTGGGGCATGATTGGTGAAGGTGAGGTATGCGCACATTATTAAATTTCGGGGCAGTGATTATTCCTCACCTCACCTGTCCACTGATTCCTGGGCTAAATTGGCCAGGATTTCAAGCATCAGTATGAGGATGGCAAGATGTGGAATCTGCGTAGCATTAGCACTCAAACACAAAAAAAAACATAGTTTGGGATGAATTCAAAGCAATGCTCTACATGGGAGTAATCAAAGAATACCACAGTGATTGGAGCAACCCTGTGGTCCTGGTGCCCAAGGCCAAGGGGTTGGTCCATTATTGTGTGGACTTTAGAACAGTCACTGTGGTGTCTAAATTTGATGCATACCCAATGCCATGCATTAAAGAATGTCACTGATGATCAGTTATGCACAGCTCTCTTTTATTCAATGCTGAATTTAATCAAAGGGTACTGGCAAATTCCCGTGACTCCAATATCTTGAGGGGAAAAATGGCCTTTTCCACTCTGTTTGGGTTACACCAATTTGTCATGCTTCCATTTGGGTTGTTTGGAACACCAGCAATATTTCAATGTCTCATGGGCAGAATACTCAATCTGCACAATGCATATGCCACTGCTTATTTAGAGGACATGATCACTTGCATAGTAATGAAAGGGCTGCATAGTACAGCGTCTGAGAGCTGTGCTGAGATCCTTAAGAGGAGCGGGACTCACAGTAAATCCAAAGAAGTGTGCAAAGGGACAGGTGGAAGTACAGTATCTGGGCTTCCACTTGGGCCATGGGAAGGTGTGTACCCAAATTGATGACAGCAGAGATTGCAGCCTGCCCGAGGTCAAAGACAAAAAAAATGGCGTGAGGCAGTTGCTGGGACTGGCTATATCACAGGTTTGTGCCTAATTATTTCAGATATCACCAGCCTGCTGACTGACCTCATTTAAAAGGGAGTGACTGATCCATATGGATCTTACCATTTGCAGAGCACTTTTTATTCCAGAGGTGCTCAAACGTAGGGCCTAGATCTCTGGCATATTTCTCTTCATACCACACCAAGAGCTCCTGTCCTGGATTAATGGGTCGACAGCAACGATACAGAATCTCCCCTCGATACTGATATGCCATAAGATTTTGCTCTCCATCATTACAAGCACAATTCACATACCTAAGAGTTTGAGGTAAAGTGGTAGAAAGAGGAACAAAGAAAAAATACCCAGATATATGAGATACAGACTAAGAGAAAGCAAGGAATGCATTCTTCCAACAAGTAATTGGAAAGACTTAAAGACTAAATAAAGACCCGACAACTGATGTATTCCTCACCTCATCCAGTTAGCATGCATCTCTCTCTTGGCATCTATGTATTCTTCACGCTGCCTACCTGTGTATATCTGCAAAAAAAAATGCACATTTACATTTTACATCCTAGAAAAGTAGCACTTCAGTTATGATTTAAGCGCCGGTTAAAATGGTAAATGACCTACAACAGGCGTCTGATAAGGTTTGTGTCTCCCTGCTTGTGTTTGATCTTAGTGCAGCTTTTGATACAATTGATCATGTTATTCTCCTCAACAGACTAGGAAATAGGTAGTAGGCATTAAGGGAACAGCCCTCTCCTGGCTCAGGTCTTATATGACTGATCGTTATCAGTTTGTAAACGTAAATAGTGACTTCTCTTCGCATACTAAGGTAAAGTTTGGTGTCCCACAAGGCTCTGTTTTAGGTCCACTGCTCTTTTCTGTATAGATGCTACCTCTGGGCAAAATTATTCATAAACATGGTATTAGCTTCCCCTGTTATGCTGATGACACACAGTTGTATGTTTCAGCAAAGCCAGATGACAGACATCAGCTTAATAAAGTTGAGGAATGTGTAAAAGACACTGGATGCTTATAAACCTTCTCTTACTTAATTCTAACAAGACAGAAATACTTGTTCTAGGACCACATGCAGCTTGAAGTAACCTTTCTGATTACATAATGACTCTGGATGGCCTTTCTGTTTCATCATGTGCAGTAGTAAAAGACCTTGGTGTGATTACTCACTCCAGTCTTTCATTTGAAGCTTATATAGATTATGTAAATAAAACATTAATTATAAAATACTATTATTGAGCTATACAGAACTGAATGGTCTCGCGTTGCAGTACCTGAGCGAACTTATTGTCATTTATGATCCGCCATGCCTACTTTGATCAAAAGGTACAGGCTATTTGTTGGTACCTCGAATAGTGCGGGCTACAGCAGGGGGTAGAGCTTTCTCTTACAAAGCCCCACAGTTATGGAACAGCCTTCCACTTAGTGTTCAGGGATCGGACACAGTCTCAGTGTTTACGTCTCAGCTGAAAACATATTTGTTTAGTCAAGGTTTTTGTAAAATCATTTTCTTAGGTACAGGGGCAGGTCTGGAGGGTTCACAGGCATAGAGTGTTGTGGTGAACTGGTATGTTTGGATGCTGTCGCCCCTACTCTCACGCATTCACTCAGGTTTGTCGACGGTGGAGTGGCTGGCTGCCTTATGTCCCAGCGTGCCCTCATGTCTGTGTTAGCTTACACTTAATTATGCTGTCATAGCTAGTCTTGCCGGAGTCCCTTCTTGCACTCTGCATGCAAACTATATTGTCCTTAACCATTAGAGGACAAAAGCTTACCTAACAACCTCCCCTTCTCTCTCCCTGTCTCTCTCCCTCTGTCTCTCTCCCTCTGTCTCTCTCCCCCTGTCTCTCTCCCTCTGTCTCTCTCCCTCTGTCTCTCTCCCCCTGTCTCTCTCCCCCTGTCTCTCTCAATCAGTGCCTGATCCATCCTGATGCTGGGGATGGTGCCACCTTGAGAGATGGCTTTGGACTGTAGTTCATATGGGCAGTTGTACTATGATGGCTTGCGACTGCGATTGCTGTGGTAGCTTTGGGGCTGCCGTTGCCGCAAGCAGTTTTGTACTCAGGTCTCCATCATTGGACAATGGATAGGTTCAACAAACCAGACTTCCTATGAAAACTGTAATGAATTTACTGGTTACACAACTGCACTATTTATTATCCGTTATCACCCAAATGAGGATGGATTCCCTTTTGAGTCCTGGTTCCTCTCAAGACTTCTTCCTCATATCTTCTCAGGGAGTTTTTTCTCTTGCCACTGCTGCTTTGGCTTGCTCATTAAGGATAAAGTCTCATACTTACAATGTACTTACTCCTGTAAAGCTTGTTTGTGTCCATCATTAAAGCATTTTACAAATAAAATTTAATTAAACTGAGTAGGTGAACCTAAGATTCAGGAGAAACTATGGTGGTTCCACCCAGTCCATGGAATCATGTATCAATTCTTTACTCTTGCACGACTTCATGAGGGGTTATAGGAGTGTGCTAATCTAGTTTTGTGTATGTTTTGTGAATTTTGAAGCCTATGATCATGTGACTCAACATTTGTTGCAGGAGTCTGAGGTACCTGGGTCTCAAATTTGTGTGATGAGAGACTGCTGATGAGAGGCTGCTGGGCTGTAGCACCTTTCTTGCCTGGCTGACCATAAACTCCACACTCACACTACTGAGGGGAAGTTTCAGTCTGTTTTTCTTCCCATAAAAGGCAAAGCTGCTTAAATATCTGGGAAGACCCAGTCACCTGCAATGTTACTGGTGAATCTTCCTTCTAAAGCTCTCAACAGTTGTCAGAAAGCTCCAGTTATGATCCCCTTTTCAAGCTAGTGGTCCTCAAGTGATGCCGGACATTTGTAAACAGTCCTTCTCACTGTAGAATGGTGAATTTCAAATTGTTTGAATATGGCCTTTATGACCATTCCCAGATTGATGAGCAGCTCTGAGGTCATGGCTGATGTCCTTTCTTCTTGGCATGATGTAGACACACACCTGAGTGCTGCAAAAAGTTCTGCTTTTATAGAGTTAGTCGCACTTAGTCGATTTACTAATCCTGTACATTTCATTAGTAACACCTGGCTGATAATTACTCTCAATGATTGTGGAAGTAGGAAGGGTATACTTATTTTTCCCCCCACCTGGTTTCTGAATGTTGGTTTACTTTCTGGGAAAAATGACTACATATTGAAATTTGTTGACTTTTTTGTTTGTTTTCAGCCAGGTTTTTGTTTTTTTATAGAAGTCGGTGAGGCCTTTATTAGCCCCCAATAAATAAAAACTTGAAGGAGGGTGTATTTTCTTTTTCCCATAACTGTATCCACCTGAGAACAAAGAAAATCAAATTTACCAAAATTCTGGCTGAGTTTATTAAGGTTGCTCTAGCCCATTTACCACAGAACGGAGGTGGAACTGTCTTTTTAGTGGAAAAGCTTAAACAATTACGCTTTTTAATTTATTCCGTTTCCTGTAGTTCTTTTAAGTAATTTTAAGTAAAATTTTGTCTAGTTTTTGAGTGCTAGTAAGTTTGAGGCAGCTGAAAGTGAGTTTAAAGTATCTCTACTTATCACTGGCAACAAGAAACTGAAAGATTTGAATTAACATTTATCCTGTAGTGAGAACAAAAAAAGTAGTAAGGCAACATTATCCCAAACATATTCGGTAGTGTACTGCATTCTATTCAAAAACAAAGGAATTTCCATTTAATATTTATAGTAAATGAATAATACCTTACCACCCAAGAGTATCCACTGTTCATGGCTTCCTCTCTGTCTACTAGCTCTCCCTGATAGGGTCCGAAATGTGCACCAACTGGAACAGTCTCCCCTTTATTAAACACTCCCAGGCCTGCATCAGGAATACTGGACTTCTGAATCTCTAGTCCAGGAGGAAGAGTTTGTCTGGCTCGGTCAGGGACCCCCATGGGAACAGCAGTATCAGGAATGAAGAGCGCTGGACCGTGGACCTCACACTTTTTAAAGAAGAAGGACTGGCAAAGTTCGCAATCTGGAAAGAGAGAAAAAAAAATCCCCTTTTTAACCTGCTGTAAATGGAATGGGTGGAGCTAACCTGCTGTACAGGGAATGGGCAGGGCTAATCTACTGTAAATTGAATGGGCGGAGCTAACCTGCTGTAAAGGTAATGGGCGGGGCTAACCTGCTGTAAAGGGAACGGGCGGGGCTAACCTGCTGTAAAGTGAACAGATGGGTCTAACCTGCTGTAAAGTGAACGGGTGGGGCTAACCTGCTTTAAAGGGAACGGGCGGGGCTAACCTGCTGTAAAGTGACCAGGAGGACTGGGGACTAAATAGAAACTTTAAAACTTTTACAAGTTTTACAAACTCTCTTAAATTCTTAGTGGCTGCTCCACTTTTCCCCAAGCGAGAGACCAAATATAAAGCTGCCAGTTCACACTTTACCAAAAACTAAACTGCTGAATAAATAATCAGAGACAGAGACTCAGTCCCAAGTGATTCCCTTTTGGACTTTTAGTGCACTACAGGGAGAAGAATCAGTGAGAGTGTTACTGAGCTCCAGACTGGACTCTAAAGTGCCCTGATGTCTTACAGAGAAAGTCTTTATCATCAGCTTCTTCCTCTTT
>JAKKZK010000085.1:30263-46034 GCA_037577455.1 Pangasius macronema | reverse complement strand
GTTACCCCGAGGCTGTACCGCTACGTACATTAAAAGCACAGGTAGTGTTGAGGGAGATTGTAAAATTTTGTACAACAGTGGTTTGCCTAGAGTAATCCAAACTGATCAAGGGACCAATTTCACCTCAAAAGTTTTCGGGCAGATGTTGAAAGGGTATAGCGCACCAACTGTCTATCGCCTATCACCCTGAGTCACAGGGGGCAATAGAGCGTTTTCATCAAACCTTGAAGTCCATGATCCGCACTTACTGTGTGGACACCGGAAAAGACTGGGTGGATGGTTTGCCACTACTCATGTTTGCTGTGAGGGAGTCTGTTCAGGAGTCCTTAGGATTCAGTCCTTATGAGCTTGTGTTTGCTCATACAGTTCGTGGGCCTTTGAAATTGTTAAAAGAGCAATTGACTGATAAGAGTAGCCTTGCTGTCCCAATTTTAGACTATGTTACTTCTTTTCGCGAACGTTTACAAAAGGCTTGCAAAGTAGCCAAAGTCCATCTAGCCACAGTGCAGTCTAAAATGAAAAATCTTTTTGACAAGAAAACAGTACAACGCAGTTTTCAACCGGGTGACTCTGTTCTGGTGTTGCTCCCTGTTCCTGGCTCAGTTTTTGATGCCAGGTTTTCTGGTCCGTATGTCATTGAGCAAAAAATAAGTGACACAGACTATGTTGTAAATACCCCTGATCGCCGTCGTAAGAAGAGAGTGTGTCATGTTAACTTACTGAAGCGTTATGTTGCACGTAACTCTGCTGAGTCCTCTCTTCCCTCACTAGTGTTACAGTAGCACTCGTTGGTGGTCATGACGTTGAGGAATTATTAGTTGAACCTCATTCACCTGGTGTTCGTTTGATTAATTCAGCTATCTGAGTAGTTTAGACTCTTGTTTGTCTTATTTACCTGAAGACCAGCGTAAGGACATTGCAATGTTGTTGCGGAAACATCCTACCCTGTTTGCTGATGTGCCTGGTAGAACCAGTGTGTTGTTTCATGACATCGATGTAGGGAATTCTATTCCAATCAAGCAACATCCATACAGAGTTAA
This sequence comes from Pangasius macronema, assembly GCA_037577455.1. Lineage (NCBI taxonomy): Eukaryota > Metazoa > Chordata > Actinopteri > Siluriformes > Pangasiidae > Pangasius > Pangasius macronema. The sequence continues at coordinate 44,994 of JAKKZK010000085.1, read as the reverse complement.
TCCTGCAAAGCGAGCGATTATGAAATCAGAGGTAGATTATCTGCTTACAAATGGACTGGCTGCACCTAGCCAAAGTCCCTGGAGTTCACCATGTTTACTGGTCCCAAAGTCTGACAACACTTTCCGCTTCTGTACAGATTATAGAAAGGTAAACAGCGTGACAAAGCCTGACTCCTTTCCCTTACCACGGATGGAAGACTGCGTGGACAGGGTTGGTGCATCGAAGTTTGTTTCCAAGTTGGACCTGTTAAAAGGTTATTGGCAGGTTCCATTAACTGCACGTGCGTGTGAGATCTCTGCATTTGTAACACCTGATGATTTCCTACAGTATAACTGTATGGCTTTTGGAATGCGGAACGCACCTGCCACGTTTCAACGTCTTATGCAAAAAGTTTTGCTAGGTCTACCCAATTGTGAGGCTTACTTAGATGACATTGTAGTCTATTCAGATGAGTGGGAAGATCACATCTGCAGTCTGGAGAAATTGTTTACAAGGTTATCTAATGCTCAATTAACCCTAAATTTGGCCAAGTGCGAGTTTGCTAAAGGTGTTGTAACTTACCTTGGTAAAAAGGTTGGTCAGGGTTATGTCAAGCCAACTGAAGCAAAAGTGTCTGCTATTATTGAATTCCCTACACCCAGCACTAAGCGTCAATTACGCCGATTTTTAGGAATGGCTGGGTACTATAGAGGATTTTGTAAGAACTTTGCAACAATCGTGTCACCCCTTACTGACTTGCTTAGTACTTCAAAGAACTTTGTGTGGAGTCCTGAGTGTGACCGTGCCTTTGTCGCTGCCAAAGACCTTCTCTGTTATAGTCCTGTTCTATCAGCTCCTAATTTTTCGTTGCCCTTCAAGCTACAAGTTGATGCAAGTGTTGTGGGGGCTGGTGCAGTTCTACTGCAAGAGGACAGGGCAGGAATTGAGCATCCTGTCTGCTATTTTTCTAAGAAGTTTTCAAAGTGTCAACAGAACTATAGTACCATTGAGAAGGAAGCTCTGGCATTAGTGATGGCACTCAGGCATTTTGAAGTCTATGTTGGGGGTAGCTGTACTCCTCTTGTTGTTTACACTGATCATAACCCTCTTGTTTTCCTGTCTCGCATGTGCAACTGGAACCAGCGTTTGATGCGTTGGTCACTGTATCTGCAGGAATACAACTTGGACATTCAACACAAGAAAGGCTCCGAGAATGTGGTGGCAGATGCGCTCTCCAGAGCCTGTGATGTGGACTAAAGTGTACCATATATGTGAAGTATTAACTGTTGATAAGCCATAGGTTATAAACTTGGTGATGGGGGTGTTACGTCCTGTGACGTAATTTGTACTGTTCTGGGGTCAGTCAAGAGTTTTGTATTGTTTTCTTTTCTCTTTTGTGCTGCTGCTCTAATAGGAGCTAATTAATGGCACCTGTTACTCGTTTGCTGATGACTGACTACCTCATTCATTGGCTCCTCCAGAGAGGAACCCAGCTATAAAAGCCACCAGGGAAGCACAGTTGAGAGGAGGGAGGAAAGGAGAGAATTTGAGCCATCTCTCTATCCACATGGACCTTCTCTACAGCCCCAGACCCGTGTTGCTTATTGTTGCTTGCTGACTGATGTGTAATATTCCAGTTAGTATACTGTTGCTGTGCTCCTGCCTAGGTTGCTAATCTAACTCCTAATGATGATGATAACTAATGGTTATAATTTGTAGGGAGGAGGGTGCCTTCTTTCTTTAGTTAATTAAAATCTGTAAAGTGACTACATTCTTCAAATACAAGTAATAACACTCACAGCAATAAATTACACACAAAACTGCAAGGTGTCTCTTTTCTTCAAACCTCATTTTCTAGATGCTTATTAGATAAATATTCCACAATCGACTGTCAGCTTTATCATAACAAAATGGAAGAGTTTGGGAACAACAGCAACTCAGCCACAAAGTGGTAGGCCACGTAAACTGACGGAGAGGGGTCAGCAGATGCTGAAGTGCATAGTGCAAAGAGGTCGCCAACTTTCTTCACAGTCAATTGCTACAGAGCTCCAAACGTCATGTGACCTTCAGATTAGCCCAAAACTATTCTATTTCTGAAAGAAATATGTGTAGAGTACAGAGATAAAATTTCACAAAGAACACCGTAAATTTACAGAATTTTTCATATTATTCCATATGCAATAAGAGAAATATATTGTAAATGCAAGAAATATCATGCAGATACAGGACAAGAGCTTCAGTCAACATTCACATCAAACATCAGTGGTGAAAAAGTGTGATCTCTGGGACTTTACCCGTGGCATGGGTGCTGGTAGCAGAAGGGCTGGTTTGCGTTTTTCAGAAACTGATGATCTCCTGGGATCTTCACACACAACAGTCTCTAGAGTTGACACAGAATGCTGCAGAAAACCAAAAACATTCTGTGAGCGGAGGGTCTGCAGGCTGAAACACCTTGCTGATCAGAGGAGAATGACCAGAAGCTAACAGGAAGTCCATAGTAACTAAAAAAAAAAACAGAATATCTAAATACAGAATCCAAGGCTTAGTGAGTTCAGGTAAAGGCACACTGAGCGTTACTTTGCAAGAAGTCTTTCTTTTGGGTTTTACAGTAGTTGGGAAACCAACTTTTGGTGCATTTTCGCAACCTACTGGGATGGAGTGTGAAGCGTTGACATAGAAGAGGAAAAAAAAACTTGACCTCTGAATAATTCTTCTAAAGTATATAAAGTTCTTTTAAATTACCTTAAAGAACTTTATATACTTTAGAAGAATTATTCAGAAGGCTCTGTAATGTCAGACAATTGATACCAAAGCTTTTTATTCTTCTCTGAGCTGGAGTCTTTCTCTTTCATATGCCATACAGTTTAGCAGCACATGCTCAACAGTCTCTGGAACACAACATTTATTACAATTAGATTCATGTTTTCCTATGATATAAATCTGAGTTATTCGAAGAAGAGTGTCCAATTTGTAGTCGAGATATTACTGTATCTTTCCTTCTATTACCATATTCAACCCTTTCACAACCAACCTGTTTTTGAATATTATACAGAAGACGCCTCTATTTTCCTTGTCCCATCTCTCTTGTCACGTTTTTTTGACAGCTACTTTAATTAATCCTTTGACTTCCGACTTCCTTAATGGTAGATTTATATCGATTTGTGAATGCTTGAGAGCCTGCTTAGCTATAATATCCACCTCCTCCCTTCCACTCCAACATAAGCAGGTACTCATAAGAAGACAAGTGTAATTCTTAGTTGGCATATTCTGAACAAACTTTGAAATACTTCCATTTAAATGTCTTGCCTTGATGATGATTTTCCACTCAATAAACTTGCAAGTGCTGAGTGTGACTCAGAACAAATCATGACAATTAGTTGTATGATTTCTTCTACCCACTGTAGAGCTAACTGTATAGCAACCATCTCAGCTGTATATACTGATAGATGATTAGATGTTCTTTCTGCAATTTTATATTTAAACTGAGGAACGCACGTTGCCGTGGCTGTACGCCCAGATTCTAGGTTTCTTTAGAGTCATCAGTATATACTTGCAGGTAAAGAGAGTACTTTTCTTCCAAACACTGCTGCACTAATATATCCTTTGCACCATATCTTCGATTATCTTGTATAATATTTGATAGGTGGAGATCAACTGATGGCATTGGGAAGAACTACAGTTGGGCTAACATCAGTGTTATGTATTTCTATTTGTTGAACCTCCTTATTTGCAGTCCATCCAAAGCTATCTAATTGTGTATTCTCATATTCCCAGCATTTCTCTAATATTTTTTAACTGGATGACTAATTAGATGACCTTTTACAGACATCCAGTAAATCATTTTAGTTTAAGTCCATGAACGGCTAAAGGCATTTCCCCCATTGCTTATACAGGTGATGATCTAAAAGCTGATATTGAATCACATTTATCTTTATTTAACAATGATGATGATACTAGTCTGCCATAAGTGATTTTTGATCTAATTAATGCATAATAAATTCTTCTTAGTGAATGATGGTCCCAATCCACCCCTGCCATACACCTCAAAACATTTACCCCTTCTGACATTTGTCTGCTACTTTCTGTATATGTGTCCCAAATGTTAATTTAAAGTCCATCCAAATGCCTATATACCTGATTAGTGATACATGATCTAAGGTATGATTATATAATTTTATTTTAACTATGGGAGTTTTCTGCATTTCCGTCTATACCAATTACACATTTCATCCTCTCTTCCATAAAGCTCCATCATCATATAATGATTTGCCTATTCCTGGTCCAATTTTCTCAAATATGTAATTTATCATAGCATTAAAAAGAATGGGGCTACAAACACTGCCTTGAGTGGTTCCATTATGTGTGGAATATACATTTGAATAGGAAGTTCCACACATACTAGTATTATACATTCTAGTAAAAAATTAATTATCCAGTTATGTAACCTCTTCCTAATGCCTATTCAATGTAGTTTAATTAACAGTCCTTCCTTTCACACCATATCATAAGCTTTTTCAATATCAAAGAAAACCCCCATTAACAATTCTTTTTTAACTTGGACTTTCCTAATTTCAGCCTCTAAACATATGATTGCATCTAATGTGCTGTGTCCCCTTCTGGACATACATCAGTCGAGACATAACCATTCGCTCCATTCGTTTACACAGATTAGAAGTTAAGGCTATAGATCTGTAGTTTGTTGGTATAGAGTGATCTTTCCCAGGCTTTGCAATAGGAACCACAATTCCATGTTTGCAGAAGGAGGGGAGTTTTCCTAATTTCCATATTTCATTATATAATCTTAAAATAACATTTAATGAATTCTCTGTTAAATGTTTAATCATATTATCACACAGTTCATCCTTTCCAGGAGAAGTATACTATATTGCCAAATGTCCTGGGACGTCTGCCTTTACATGTACATGAACTTTAATGACATCCCATTCTTAATCCGTAGGGTTTAATATAGAGTTGGCCCTTTGCAGCTATAACAGCTTCAACTCTTCTGGGAAGGCTTTCCACAAGGTTTAGGAGTGTGCTTATGGGAATTTTTGACCGTTCTTCTAGAAGCGCATTTGTGAGGTCAGACACTGATGTTGGATGAGAAGGCCTGGCTCGCAGTCTCCGCTCTAATTCATCCCAAAGGAGTTTTATCGGGTTGAGGTCAGGACTCTGTGCAGGCCAGTCAAGTTCGTCCACACCAAACTCGCTCATCCATGTCTTTATGGACCTAATTTTGTGCACTGATGCGCAGTCATGTTGGAGCAGAAAGGGCCCCAAACTGTTCCCACAAAGTTGGGAGCATGAAATTGTTCAAAATGTCTTGGTATGCTGAAGCATTAAGAGTTCCTTTCACTGGAACTAAGGGGCCAAGCCCAACCCCTGAAAAACAACCCCACACCATAATCCCCCTCCACTAAACTTTACACTCAGCACAATGCAGTCAGGCAAGTACCGTTCTCCTGGCAACTGCCAAACCCAGACTCATCCATTGGATTGCCAGACAGAGAAGCGTGATTCGTTACTCCAGAGAACACGTCTCCACTGCTCTAGAGTCCAGTGGCAGCGCTTTACACCACTGTATACGACGCTTTGCATTGCACTTGGTGAAGTGTAAGGATTGGTTGCAGCTGCTCGGCCATGGAAACTCATTCCTGAAGCTCTCTACGCACTGTTCTTGAGCTAATCTGAAGACCACACAGAGTTTGGAGGTCTGTAGCTATTGACTCTGCAGAAAGTTGGCAACTTCTGTGCACTGTGCACCTCAGCATGCGCTGACCCTGCTCTGTGATTTTACGTGGCCTCCCACTTCATGGCTGAGTTGCTGTTGTTCCCAATTGCTTCCACTTTGTTATAATACCACTAAGAGCCAAGGAATGTTTAGTAGTGTGAAAATTACACGTATGGATTTATTGCACAAGTGGCAGCCTCTCACAGTACCACGCTTGAATTCACTGAGCTCCTGAGAGCGAACCATTCTTTCACAAATGTTTGGAGAAGCAGTCTGTATGCCTAGGTGCTTGATTGTATACACCTGAATTCAATGATTTGGAGAAGTGTCCCAATACTTTTGGCAATATAGTGAATATATATATATATATTTATTTATTTATTTATTTATTATTTAATTATTTATATATAAACAATATGACCAAAAATTATTTGTACTGATGTAACTTAAAATGTAAGCCTGGCTTATTTTCCATTCACTAAAATAGGAACAGGACCAGGACCATGTAAATACCACTAGAGGGCCTCACTACATGTTGACTTCACTTTTCCCACCCTGTTGGAGCAGCCACATATACACTCTTTACATCAAACTGACATATTATAATCAAACCTGGTTCCTGGCTGTGACTCAGGGTACATTTACAATGGATTTGTACAATTTGTGGTTGCTTTTGTTACTTCTGGCAGAAGATGGGTAAGTATCTATACATCAGAAATTTTATGCCTCCCAGTAAATGAATTCAAAATGTAATTTAATCTTTATAAAGAAGGGATCAGCATATGTGTTCATCTCCACACAGAAGACTGTTATACCACAGCATGATTGCTGAATCTGATTCAAGAACTAACTCTTGTGGACATTTCACCATTCCACAGCATTAAATGTAACTATAAACTCTTAAAATGTGTTGTTCATTAATAAATACTACATTGTAAGCTCTGCTTCACATCGCCTGCATCACACCAAAACGATGTGGATTATTTTCATATAACTGCATGGTCTGTCAAGTGCTATTCCACATTTAATCATCAGAGCATAAATATTAAAGACATTTAATTTTTAAAAGAATCTTTTAAAGAAACTAATGAACACTTCTAATATCTCTTGAACCCTCAGGTGTCTGTTCTGGTGCCCAGCTTGTGATGCCAGGCGCGCTGAGCGGCGTGAGGGGTAAAAGTGTGAATTTCATGGCATCAGTTCTTCCTTTGGCTGAGGTCCAGACTGTGACATGGTTGTTCCTCCCCAAACCCAGTACCACTGTTCCCATCTACACGGCCACGAAGGAGATCGAGAAGGTGTCCAGTACGTACAGCGGCCATGTGAAATATTTGCTCTCCAGTTAAACTCGCTCAGGTCCGAAGACAGTGGGACCTACACCCTGACCACTGTAGACTCCAACCTGGACCTGCTGGTGGGTTAGACTGTGCTCATGATGCTGGGTACGTTACATCTATTTTTTGTGCTTCAAAATACTTAAATTTTATGCATTATTTTATGTACACTCTAAAGTTGTTTATTTGTACATATTTATGTACATTTATTTGTTCATGCGCATTACTGTGACTTGTTCTCAGGTGGCTGGTATATGATCCATCCATCCATTTTCTGTACTGCTTATCCTACACAGGGTCACTGGAAGCTTATCCCAGGGGACTCAGGGCACAAGGCAGGGGACAGGGGACACCCTGGGCAGGGTGCCAACTCCCCGCAGGGCACAATCACACACATGCTCGCACACTACGGACAATTTAAGAACACCAATCAGCCTACAACACGTCCTTTTTATATATTTTTTATTTATTTATTTTTTTTAGACTTGGACAAATTTGTTGGTACCCTTCCATGAAAAAGAAGAGCCCACAACTATCTCTGAAATAATTTGAAACTAACATTAATGGCATCAATCAGTGTTACTTCCATGTTTAACACAAATCACACATTACTTTTGATCTTCGATTAAACTGAATATTTTACATAATGAACCAAATGAAAATGACATGGACAAAATACATGGTGCCCTTTACTTAATAGTTTGTTACACCACCTTTAACAGCAATCACTGCCAACAAGCAATCGCGGTAGTTTACGAGGAGACTTCTGCATCGGGTAACAGGTATTTTGGCCCATTCTTCCTGAGCAAACTGCTCTAACTGTCTGAGGTTTGGAGGTGCCTTCTGCACACTGCATTTTTTAGATCTTTCCACAGATGTTCAACAGGATTAAGATCAGGGCTCATAAAGGAACATTTAAGAATAGCCCAATGTTTTTTCCCCAGCCAATCTTGAGTGCTTTTAGCTGTGTGTTTTGGGTTATTATCCTGTTGGAGGACCCATGACCTGTGACTGAGGGAGAGCTTTCTGACACTGGGCAGTATGTTTCTCTCCAGGATGCCTTGATAGTCTTGAGCCTTCATTGTTCCCTGCACAGATTCAAGGCTCCATGTGCCAGATGCAGCAAAGCAGCCCCAAAACATGACTGTTTCAATTAGTTAGAACGCAATGATTTCTAATCTTTTTAGGGGTACCAAGAAATCTGCCCAGGCTGTTTAAGGTTATCTTGGTAAAATAAACAAGAAGAGAATTCAATAAATTATGGAATAGCCTCCTAGTTAATGTACGTGAAGCAGACACGGTCTCAGTGTTTAAGTTGAGGTTGAAGACTTATTTATTTAGCCTAGCATTTANTGGATGTTGAGTGTTATGGTGATCTGGTGTGTTTGGATGCTGTCTTCCTCACTCTCATTAGTCACTCAGGTTTGTGACGGCAGAGTGACTGTATGCCTTACATATCAGTGATCTTTCACGTCTGTGTTTCCCCCTGGTTCTCCTTTTAGTTATGCTGTTATAGCTAGTCCTGCTGGAGTCCCCTGCACTCCTCATTAAGTTTTATCTCCACACGGTGACGGTGAGGGTACCTAACCGCTTTCCTTCTCTTTCTGCCGAGCTACACTCCTGAACTGCCTATCACCATAGGTTTCTTCCTATCACCATCTCAGGGAGTTTTTCCTTGCCACCGTCGCCCTGCTTGCTCATCAGAGATGTCACACANACACACACACACACACACACACACACACACACACACACACACACACACACACACACACACACACACACACTTCACTTCAAGAAATATCACTGAGCACTCACTTGGTGAATGAGACCGATTATAGCTGTCAGAATCTAAATCAGTCAAGTGTTTTGTTTTTTTTTTTCAAAAAGTACACCAACTGTGGTGGAAAATTGCAAAAGCAAAATTAATGTTTTGAATGTTATGAACATATTTTAACATCCTCTACTGTATGCCTCTTTGACCCTCTCTTTTCTAAAAAAAAGAGCCTGTGGTAGCTGTGAATATCTTCTCCAACCTTCCTGAAGCAGTGGAATTCAACAGCACTGTAGTCCTTATCTGCTCTGCCAAAGGGTCTGATCTCTTCTACAGCTGGCTGAACAATTCAGCTTCTGTGGTGGTGGATGGGAAGCATGTGGTGCAGAACGGCAGAGAGCTTGCCATTAGTCAGGTTTTTCGTACAGACTTGCAAGGGCCAATCTACTGCATAGCCAAGAACCAAGTGGAATCTGCAACCAGTTCTGCTTTCACCCTCACTGTCTACTGTAAGTCCACAAAAACTAGGGTTGCTGAGTGTACATCTGAGTGCTAAAGAGTGTTTGCTAACATGCACTAAATGCTGATTGGTTCAACAATCGATTTATATTTCAAATATACAAATGACACAAATAAACTGGAAAGAATGCAGAGCATGATTTAAAAAAAAATGTTTAAGCTATAGTCACAGCACAAGTGTACTATGTGACTGAAAAAAAAATGCAAAAGTGCAACTGCACTTCACTCTGGAATTGTTTGGATGCCACGCCTTCCACTCAGCCTCCCGCCATATAATTTATATAAATCTTTGAACTGTTTCAGTGGCTTTGCTTCCATAATGAATCCAATAGAGAGATTTTTATCATTTAGAGAGTTGGGTAAAGAAAGGCTTTGGATGCTTTGTTAGATAACCATACACAGTTATGCTAACAGTAATAGTTTCAGTGGAAAATTAACTTGTTATAAATAAATAACACGACAGCAGAAGTACTTTTAACCATCCTCATAAATATGGATGAGTCAAATTCTGCTGAGTTTTAGTGCTATAATTTGTATGGCTGAATGGCTGACTGGGCAAAAGCTAAATGCTAAAATTCTAACATCAGCCACCCGGCACACTGGAGACACTGTACTCCAATTCTAGCTGCTGTAATAAACAGAGTACATGCATAACATTATAAGTTACTCAGGATAAGTGAAATCTAATTGTCATTAATTTTAATGCTATAATTGGCTTTCGTGCACTTGAATGGCTGGGTGGTCAAAAGCTAACTGATAAAATGCTAACATCAGCCAGCCCTATTACATTACATTATATTAAGGTAAACTAGCCTATAGCCATGCGATTCACTGTTGTTAACAGTTAGTAAAAGTGTTTTAGCTGTGAAAGAGCACTGCAGAAGTGCTCCGTTATATTTCAGCATAAAGGTGTCGAGTGGAACTGACAGGTGAATCAAACAGGAGCTAGTCAGCTGGAGGAGATGTCTGGCTTTATCAGCTACCTCTGTGTGAGAACTGTGTGCTGGGTAAAGTGTAAAGCAGAATTAATCAAAGTTGCTTGTTGTATAGAGAGACCACCATACATCAGTTCATTTTTATTATGCGGTGCCTTATTATTGTGTATTATTATTCTTACTACACTACTGTTCATTATGCATTTCCCCATTATTCTGTTATTCTATCATCATTATTTTTAGTTAGGTAATTTTATTACCTATATCTAAATAACAAAGTAAGACAATGACCTTAATAAATAAACAGGCAACCTTGTTGTTTGAAAGTGATGTCATTATAATGATAATGCTAATCACAGTCATATGTGAATTGTAAATTCATATATTTACAATATATTTTTTTAATCCATTTATTTCTGTAAAGCTGCTTTGTGACAGTGTCCATTGTTAAAAGTGCTTATGTTTATTTTAACTTAACTTAACGTAAGTAAGAAACCTATCGACTTGAACCAGTAAGATCGACTTTCCATGAGATCAGGCCACTGTAGGTCTTCAGGAAAGAGCTTTGTGAACATGGGCAGAAATTGGCAGGGTGAGCTGAAGGAATTAAAAAAAATAATTAAAATCTTGAATCCACCCAATTAGTCTTCAGAGACCTATTCTTGAAAAAAAGACTAATCTTTTTTAAGTTGGCAAAGTGACTAAAAAATGACTAATTACTTCTAATTGTCTTACTTTGCCAACTTAATCACGCATCCTTCCCCTGAATCTTCAGATGGCCCTGATCTTATTGCTATAAAACGAGAGCCTGCTGATGATGTCCTGAACAAGGGATCCAACCTCACATTGTCATGCTCAGCCCAGTCCAGCCCTGCTGCTGAGTTCATATGGCTTTTTAATGAAGTCCAGCTTCCCCAGAACACTGCTACACTAGTTCTCTCCAATTTTGGAAGAAATCAGAGTTGGAGCAAGACCAAGCGTTATGTCACTTCAGAGGTCACCACACTGACTCTCATAGGTGAGTCCAAACCTCCATGTACATGAGAACTTACAAATATTTTAAATGGGTAACAAGACCTTAATGCAGGCTATAATTGAAAAATAAATACTGTAAATTTAATGTTGCATCCATAAATCAGTGGTCATAGGAAACCTTTTTACTGGTCATTGTAACAAACTAAAACATCTTCTCAGTATCTATACCGTGTGACACCAGCCAACCGCATCTTTTAGAACTGCTGCTCATGCAATGTCAGGAGGTGGCGTAACACACTCCGCTATCTGCCCCTTCTGCATGTATGAGCTCACAACTGTAGGGTGAACACTTTTCATTTGCCACTCAGGAGACCAGTATCTATACCATGTTGCTCACAAATCAAGTCCAGTCAGGGGCAGTGGCTTCGCACCTCCAGGGTTGGGGTTCGATTCTTGTCTCCACGATTCCCAAATCCAGTGTGTGCGGAGTTTGTGTGTTCTCCCCATGCTTCGGGGGTTTACTCCGGGTATTCTGGTTTCCTCCCCCAGTCCAAAGACACACATTGTAGGCTGATTGGCATCTCCTAAATTGTCCAGAGAGAGTGAGTATGTGCGTGATTGTGCCCTGCAGTGGATTGGCACCCAGTCCAGGGTGTCCCCTGCCTTATGCCCTGAGCACCCTGGGATAGGCTCCAGACTGCCTGCAACCCTATGTAGAATAATCGGTACAAAAAATGGATGAATGGATTCTACTTAATTGTGAAGCAGACAGTGTTGCTATAAGGTATTCATTGATCAAGAAATGAGTAATTAATTAATAAGCATTTTTAGCAGGTCATGATATGCTATAAAATAAGTATGGATTGCACTGTAACGTCTCTATTTCTGTATGTGTTTCTGTATCTTGCGTGGTTTATGTACAAATGCAGGAGAGAGGGAATCGGATGACCAGTTGTCTGAAGGAGCCATCGCTGGAATTGTCATAGCTGTCCTATTACTTGTGGCAATCATTATGGTTATCATCTACAAGAGGCAACAGATTCAAGATTGAATTTACTGTTCATTTTACAGTTATTTTTACCTCTTCTTCAACAACTGCTCTGACCTGCTTAGCAACCTGCTGAAGTGTCTCTTTCTGTTCCAGACATACAGCACTTTTTCAGCTTTTTCCGCAATGGTTATGGGAATGGAGGGAGAAGGGAGGAATCGGGCGGTGCTCAGTGAAGCCAAATAGCTAGTTAACACAATTAGCTACCATGATGTTAGCTAGCAATGTTACATGATTATTTACTTTTATTAGCAACTTACTAGCCATCTTACTAGTAGTTACATAGGTGAGAACAAGTCATGCTAGATATATCTTCTTGTCAGGACTACATTACCCAGCAGCACGTCACAAGACCATGCGCACCTGAGTCACATTAATGTAATTGTTTCAATGAGCACTAGTATTTAAGTTCTGCCTTTGGGAGCACACTTTGTTTAGTGTTTGTTGTGTTCTTGTGTTTCTAGTTTATGTTCTTAGTATTTGCGTTTGCACCAATTAAACAATATCTGCACTTGCTTCTGCTTCTGACTCCACTCCCTGAAATCTGTTGGTTGCTAAAGGTGGAAAATGTACTAACATGACTTATCTTGGTTTAATTTATTTTCACGAAATCCTGCTATTTTTACAGGGGTGTGTAGACTTTTTATATCCACTATATGTCTGCTTGATGAAAACTAACACGACTTGCACCTTTGCCTTGTCTAATCACAGAAATCCACTTGCATCTTAATTATTGTGGTTCAAAATGCCTAAATATTAACTTGAACATTTTTTAAACTATGTCTAAAGTAGCCATGTAGAACTGTGTAGTCCTATCTCTCTAAGAGAACACCTATTTACTGCATTCTGTCTGTTTTCACCTGCCAGAAACTATACCACTTTTAGCTCTACAGCTTCAATACTCTGTTTTGTGCTTATCAGCATTTTCAAACAATAATTCATGTAATTTCATTTGACAATCATTCTATATTGTCACCTCACCTCTAGTTTCTAGTTACCCATATATTTGACCCATGTCAATTCTACTGTATCAATGGGTTTTTCTGGCCAATTTATGCAAAAAACAAACAACAGAAGTACTGCCTAATAAGTAAAATAAATAAATAGGCCGTTTAATTCTTTTAAGCCCCCAATATCCAAGAAATAAATGACATAATAGATGAATTAAAAACATCTTCAGCTGGTCATGATATTTCTGTATTCCTTGTCAAGCAGGTGAAACAGTCTTTATTGTAGCCACTTGTTCACATCTTTTCTTTATCTTTGAAAACAGGCATTGTGCCAGAGGATGTAAAAGTAGCTAAAGTTATTCCTCTGCTTAAAGGAGATGATCCACAATATTTCACTAACTATAGACTACTTTGCCATGTTTTCAAAAATATTAGAAAAAAATATATACAGGAGGATTCTTTTTCATCTAGATTCTAATTAAATTCTTTACAAACACCAGAAAAAATGAAAAATGTACTTGTATTTTTTTATAGATTTGTCAAAAGCTTTTGATACAGTTAACCATCATATTTTACTGGAAAAGCTGTATAAATATGGTTCTCTCTCATTCAAATTTCAACTCACTGATTAAGAATGTGAATATTGGTTGCTTATGCTACATGGTTTAGATTAAATAAATTATCTTTGAATACAAAACAAATCTAACTTTACTTTCAATGATAAAAAAAAAATCATATTCTGAGGATTTATGTAAAATTACAATTGAGTCTGTTGAGATGCGTCAAGTGTCAACTACAAGATTCTTGGGAATTTTTGTTGATGAGAGTTTGAGAGAACAAAATAAACAAAGTAAACAAAGATGTGGAAACGCGGAGGGCTACGAGCTAAGCTAAGGCTAAATCCACACTAACCAGCGCTTCCGAGTGTTTTTCTCGCCAATGTTCAGTCCCTGACGAACAAACTGGACGAGCTCAGAATCTGGACACTTACACAGAGACAGATTACGGACTGCCATATAATGGTTTTCTCAGAAACTTGGCTTAACAACGGCATCCCAAACAGTGTGCTGGAGCTGGAGGGGCGTGCTATTTTCAGGTCCGAGAGAGAGGCAGCAACCACAGGTAAAAATAGAGGTGGGGGCTTATGCATCTATGTAAACAAAACATGGTGCACTGTCTCTATCACTGTTGGTTCCTACTGCTCTGCTGATCTTTTATTTACCACGCGAGTTTACATGCATTGTTGTGATAGGAGGCTGGTGGGAACGTTGCTCCATGTGGTGAAGATGGCTTCACAAAGGGCATCCACAGTCTGGAACTGACGTCTGTTTTTGTAAACTTCCCTTGCCTTCCATCCCCAAACATTCTCAAGGAGAAGTCTGTGGTATGCGAGGAGACATGGCTTTTTTTTTTTGTTCTTTAAGCCCTTCTCTCACAGATGCCATCTTATGGTTATTGGGCTGCAGTCAGCATCAGTAAGGGCCT
>JAKKZK010000085.1:5537-15862 GCA_037577455.1 Pangasius macronema | reverse complement strand
TTGTGTCATATCTGTGATTCGTTTGTTTGCTATAAAGTAAAAAAGCTGGGTGAACTTCCTCTAAGTGTGGTGATTCCCTAATTTTTTTACCAGGGGTTGTATGTCTAAGCATAGAAGCATCCAGTGTGCTTTGCATCATTTGTTGCAGTCAATAGTAATGAAAAAGGAAATAAGTCGTTCTGTGCTCCTGCTGAGGAAAACCTTGAGGCACACAGCTTCCTTGATCTGAACTCAGTTCAAGAAGACAATAACCTAACATAACATATTTGAGGTTTTAAGTGTAGAGAACTTTTTAATCATAAAATGATTAAAAGTTTTAAGACCAAAGTATTGTAGAATCACTACATATGGACCTTACCATTTGCAGAGCACTTTTTATTCCAGAGGTGGTCAAACGTAGGGCCTAGATCTCTGGCATATTTCTCTTCATACCACACCAAGAGCTCCTGTCCTGGATTAATGGGTCGACAGCAACGGTACAGAATCTCCCCTCGATACTGATATGCCATAAGATTTTGCTCTCCATCATTAAGAGCACAATTCACATACCTAAGAGTTTGAGGTAAAATGGTAGAAAGGAGAACAAAGAAAAAATACCCAGATGTCAGAGATACAGACTGAGAGAAATTAAGGAATGCACTCTTCCAACAAATAAGGAACTGGAAAGACTTAAAGACTAAATATAGACCCGACAACTGATGTATTACTCACCTCATCCAGTTAGAATGCATCTCTCTCTTGGCATCTATGTATTCTTCACACTGCCTACCTGTGTATATCTACAAAAAATGGCACATTTACTTTTTATTCATTAAATCATTCAATGCCATCAAAATAAACAAGCTATACAGCAACAAGAATAATCCATATACAAAGATTCCTCTGCTAAAAATTAAGGTAAATGAATCTTTTGCTGAAGCCAGCAATACTAATGAGAAAGCCAATATAAAAAGAAAATCTGAAGGTTTTAGTTCTATATGTATGTGACTAAAAGAACACGTGTTGCACGTGAATGGGGCTGGTAGAAATCCTGTTTTGCATAATTGTGATTTACTTCAGTTTTTGAATATCTATGCGCTAGGGCATTCTCTGTGCTTTCTCCAATCAAAGTTAAAGTTCAGCTGTAGGGTGAACACAGCATGGAGCAAATTTAAGTTACCAGAGACAGCTTCATTTATTCACACCTTACATCACATCTTTATAATAAACTAAACTGCCTTTTTTAACTAGCCATTTTTTCAATAGCCTAAGAGAGTAGCTTACATGCTCCATGAGTAACTGGTTGATCTGTTTATTTAGTGAATTAAAAAAAAATTGTCATTTTCAGTATTCAATCATCAAGTTTAACAGTATACCTACTTCAGCTTAGGTATAGATATACTGCACCAGGACATGAGCAAGATTCACCAGAGCTGAACCATTCAGAGGTTTAAATGACACATGCAGGGCTTTAAGGACACATCATTTATTAGCCCACTGGGTACGTAACAAGCTGTTTTTCCGGCACTGTTGTTGGTGAGCTTGTCTTTATTGATGGCATCATGAACTCAGAAGTACACTGAGGCATTCTGAATGCAGACTTGCAGAAATCAGTGAAGTAATAATTCAAGCAACACTAGTGAATTTTTTTAAAGAAGATAATGATCCAAAGGATAGCAGCTACCTTTTGAAAGAATACTTTTACAGCCTTCTACTACAGATTACTAAAGGATACTTCCCAGATGCCTGACCTAAACCCTACAGAACATCGATGAGTTTCAATAAAGCAAAATTTGTCAACTGTCAGTGCTCTAGTGTGGATGAACTGAAAGATTTTTTGGTTTAAACTTGGAGAAAACTTCCACCACAACACCACAGAAACTGGCTGATTCCAGGCCCAGACACTGTCAAGAAGTTCTGCAAAACAAAGGATGACAAACTAAACACTAAAACACTGTAAATGTTTAATGAAGCCACTACTGAGTGTCCAAATACTTTTTGTCTAATTATAAACAGTATATCTATTACACTCATAGCTTTAAACATAATCTATTTGGGAAATGTTTTGCTTGAAAAGTGTGCTTGTGGCATCTTTCATTAAAACAAAAGCCACATGGTATAACGTTGTTTTCTAATGCAGTAAAATTCATAAATTTATAAGTCTGGCTTAAGTGTCCAAATACTTTTTGGGGCCATTGTACATATCCAATTAAAGCTTTTGTTTGGAAAATTACAACAGGAAGTAGTTTTTTTATGGCTTTTAAATCTATTTGTCCCCCAGCCAAATAAAAAATTTACATGAAATCTGCTTGTCCCAGGAGAAATGTGTAAAAAAAATATTTGAATTAAATGATGATGAAACCTAAGGACACATTCAAAAATGGGGTGACTTTGGTGTGGTTTATCATTTGATTTCCATAGATGTAACATGGACTAGCGTATCTAGTCTATGCGTTTATAGCTTTATATTGGAATATTCCACATTGACTACAAAGTTAATTGTGGAAAAATCACTTCTCCGGGAAGATGAATGTGTCTTTAGGTTTCACTGAATAACCATCAAGCTCTATCTTACAAATAAGATCAAAAAAGGCAAACACTTGTCTGTCTGAACTAACCAGTTTTTCAAGCCTGTCCATTAATCGTTTCTTACAGTACCGGTGGAATGGAAATCAATTTATCAGACCTGCTGGTGAGCAGGGAGATGGGAAAAGCAAGGGATGTGAGCCTCCTGCTGGGTAAACTCACACCTCTCCACAATAACACTGGTACAGAGATAAAATGGGCAGCACAACTAAAGCTTTTTTGATGGTACAACACTGTACTGCCACAATAAAATTATAATATTTTAACCTAGTAGGCTGGGTAAAAAAAAAAAAAAAAGAAAGAAAAAAAATACTTATGAAAAGCTGCAAATTCTTAAAGCCCTGAATGTCTACTTTCATATGAGTCAAGGGACTATGCTAATCCAGTTTTGTGCACGTTTTGTGAATTTAGAGGCCTACGATCATGTGAGTCAACATTTGTTGTGGACGGTACTGCGAGAGTATGAGGTATGTCAACTTTATGCGATGAGACTTAGAGGTTGCTGGATTGTAGCACCGTTCTTTCCTGACAACAAACTCCACACTCACACTACTGAGAAGCAGGTTCAGTCTGTTCTTCTTCCCATACAAGGCAATGCCTCTTAAACTTCTGGGAAGACCCAGCCTCCTGCAATATTACTGGCTGATCTTCCTTCCAAAGCTCGGTGGTCAGTAGTTACCTCATAGATCAGAAGAGGCCACAGGATGTGTGGGAGTACATCATGCCAATATAGCCAAGCCTTAGATTTGTCTGGCAATCCTGACCTGTCCACTGCAGTCAGCCATTCTGGTAGTTCTTGTCCCTCTGAATTAACTTGTGCTGTGTCTTTGACTGTTGAATATTTTCCTCATGCTCTTAATAGGCTTTTCTGGCATAGTTGCAATCAGTGTGCTCGCCATGGTGAAACCGAACTTGACCAGTTTATGAACTAGTCCAGACCTTGAAGTATCCATCTGCATCCTGGCACAGATGTTTTGTTACTATCAGATTGTTCATAAATGTTCTGATGGGTGGTCAGTGCACACCAGACCTGATCAGTGGGCTCTGTAATTCTGTCATGGTCATTGCAAAGGAAAAAGGATGACTGAGACTCTGCTTCCAGTTATAAACACATAGACTCTGATTCCAGTTTTGAAACATGTGCCCCTCAGATGTTACACAGACGCCCTGTGCCTATCTCCACCGTTATACAGACACCCTGTGCCTATCTCCATCGTTACACAGACGCCCTGTGCGCATCTCCACCGTTACACAGACGCCCTGTGCCTATCTCCACCGTTACACAGACGCCCTGTGCCTATCTCCACCGTTACACAGACGCCCTGTGCCTATCTCCACCGTTACACAGACGCCCTGTGCGCATCTCCACCGTTACACAGACGCCCTGTGCGCATCTCCACCGTTACACAGACACCCTGTGCACATCTCCACCGTTACACAGACACCCTGTGCACATCTCCACCGTTACACAGACACCCTCTACACATCTCCACTGTTACGCAGACACCCTCTGCCTATCTCCACTGGTTGGCTACTTTGACCCTTTAATACTGAGGAACTTCCACAGTCTGTGCAGGAGATTGGAATTCCTCTTGTATACCTTGTATGGTACACCACTCTGTCTGGGTGCTTAACTAATTCTTGCATACATCCTGGATTTCCTTCCAGCTAAGATCTGCCTCATCAAATGAAATCTTAGGTGCTAGAGGCTCTATACAGGTCCTTCACTTCACTAGGTCCTGTTCCACAACTGCGTCTGTGTTACAGGTGTTGTGCAATTGCTGGTCAATCTCCACTTTTGAGCACTCCAAGTGGCCATAACCGACTCGTCCAAGAAGCCTTCCCGTGCAACTGAAAAGGACTGACTATGAAGACGGAATGCTTCCGTTGCCATTCTGCTGTGTGACTAGACTCTTCCTCACAATATTCAACAGTCTGACTTTTTATGTGGGGAAAGGGCCACACAGACTGCACATACTGGCTGAACTTCCTTTGAAGGCTCACAACAATTGTCAGAAAGATCCAGTTATGATGCCACTCAAGTGATGCTGTTCTTAGCACTGCTTTAAGGTTTAATCATAATTCTGTCATGTTCAGCTCCCTGTGATTGGCATTTATCAACACATAAGCATGAAGAAAATCAACAGCACAGAAGTTCTGGCTTTGTTTAGTAAGTTAATCTAGCCCATTCACCACAGAGCAGTGGTGGATCTGCCTTTTTAGTATAAAGTTAACAGTAAACAATTACAGTTCTTAAATTAAAAAATCTTTTAGGCAAACTTTAGGCACAGTCCTCACATCAAGCCTACATATTCAGTTTCCTGCAGTTCATTTAAGCAAATCAGTCAGTAAATTTCTGTCTAGGTTTTAAGTGCTAGTAAGTTTAAAGCAGCTGAAAGTGTGTTTAAAGTGTCTCCACACATCATTGGAAACAATAAACTGGTACTGATCTGAATTAACATTTATCCCGCAGCATTCTGTGAACTGTCGAGAGAAAAATGTAGAAGGCAACATTATCCCAAACACATTCTATCCAAAAACAGGACTTTTACTATAAATATTAAATGTTTAATGAATAATACCTTACCACCCAAGAGTATCCACTGTTCATGGCTTCTTCTCTGTCTACTACCTCTCCCTGGTAGGGTCCGAAATGTGCACCAACTGGAACAGTCTCCCCTTTATTAAACACTCCCAGGTCTGCATTAGGAATACTGGACTTCTGAATCTCTAGTCCAGGAGGAAGAGTTTGTCTGGCTCGGTCAGCGACCCCCATGGGAACAGCAGTATCAGGGATGAAGAGCGCCGGACCGTGGACCTCACACTTTTTAAAGAAAAAGGACTGGCAAAATTCGCAATCTGGAAAGAGAGAAAAAAAAATCCCCTTTTTAACCTGCTGTACAGGGAACGGGTGGAGCTAACCTGCTGTACAGGGAATGGGCAGGGCTAACCTGCTGTACAGTGAATGGGCGGGGCTAAACTGCAGTAAATGTAATGGGCGGGGCTAACCTGCTGTAAAGGTAATGGGTGGGGCTAACCTGCTGTACATGGCGTGGGTGGGGCTAACCTGCTGTACATGGCATGGGCGGGGCTAACCTGCTGTAAAGGGAATGGGCGGGACTAATTGGCTGTAAATGGAATGGGCGGGGCTAAGCTGCTGTACATTGAATGCGTGGGGCTAAGTTGCTGTACAGTAAACAGGTGGGGTTAAATTCTTAGTGGCTGCTCCACTTTTCCCCAAGCAAGAGACCAAATATAAGCTGCCAGTTCACACTTTACCAAAAACTAAACTGCTGAATAAATAATCAGAGACAGAGACTCAGTCCCAAGTGACTCCCTTTTGGACTTTTAGTGCACTACAGGGAGAAGAATCAGTGAGAGTGATACTGAGCTCCAGACTGGACTCTAAAGTGCCCTGATGTCTTACAGAGAAAGTCTTTATCATCAGCTTCTTCCTCTTTAATGGAGTTAACTTCAGGTGTGTTGGTAAGTCCGTTTCCATGGTTACTGATGCTCAGCTCCAGGGTCTCCTCTTTCATCACACTGCCTTCTTTCCCTTCTTTAGTCTCTGTTTTCATGTCCTCAGACAGCTAAAGATCAAACAACAATGACACTTATTCAGCAAACTGTTTAAAGCTGTTTATACCAGTATAGACTCTAGTTTGTTAATATAAAATCAGTTTTACATTTTTAACTCCTCAGTAAATCTCATTAAGCTACGAGTGATTAGCAAGACAGCTTGCAGGCTCTCAGTGAATTAAGGCAGTAAAAGACAGAAAACTGGCCAAACTTTAACATTACGTTATTGATTTCTCACACAAATCATCATTACGCTTTACCTGTGAGCGAGCAGAATCAGGAGCAGAAGACTTCCTGGAAGAGTGCTGTCTGTCTCCAGCTGAACTCATAGCGTTTTACTGCCTTGACCTAGAAAAATATCATCTATACATGACAATGGAACATAATGGGTAACTTTCTTCATCAGACGAGGAATTTTCTATTTCTATACGAGATGTATTTCTTACATGAACATTTAGAAATTACGGTATGAAGTTCATTTTGTGTTTTTTACTGTTAAATTGAGAAAACGATACATTTGCTAGTAAATTGATTATCGAAGATTTAGTGCCAACAACTTTTAAATTATCATCAAAATATGATTATTAACCGGACAGTGAGAAGAAGAGTTTATGACTGAAATAAAGTTTCTCAGGATTTAATATTTGCCCAAGATTTGGGAACAAGGATGCTCTGGTGGTTTAAAAATAGTACAAAATTCACCCATTATCCATCAGTCTGTGCCTTTACTCATCTCAGACCTGGATGTAGGGGGTGCTGGGTCGGGCTAAGTCCCTCCAAATGTTTCCTACACCCCCCAACACTCGCCTCAAGGACCCGATTATCTAGTACATTAATAAATCAAGTTTCAGAATGAAGACTCGAATATGGCTGCTGCCTCATTTCATTCAGCCCTCGTAAACTTGTAAAAATAATGATGAAACAGCCCACAGTATCTACTACTCTACACTTCACACCATAGAGTAGTATGAATGTACATCGCTAATGTACAAGAGCTCACATCTCACAGTGTTGAAATGATTCTTAAGGTCAACGCCTATCTGTTGTGGTTTTTGTAAGTCACACTCAGGTCTAAAAACAATTCAGCAATATGTGATATAAGGAATTACTTTCAGTGTGAAGAGGCTTTATTGGTCAATCCACGTGAATTCATTGGCCTCCTGACGGACATTCTCAGATTTGCTTCATATTTTCTAGAAATAATGTCACTCTTCCCAATCCCACTATTCCCCTTAGATGGCAGCCAGGGTGTTCTGGCGTCTCGTCTCGGAATATTCCTGTCTAATGTGCACTCAATTTATAACAAGCTCAACAAACGCAAAATCCTAACACAAACACAAGCACAAAAAATAACTTTTTACTGACTTCGGTTTACTGCTTCATGGAGACGATGTGATTCCTAATGCTATAGTGGAATTCCCAGGATTTCCCAGGACACATAGCAGCTCAAGTCCCTGATCTTTGCAATAAGAACAAAGGAAGAGGTGTTTCTATATTAATCAAGGCTGGTGCAAAAACAGATCAGTCATGTCAAAAAATATGCCCTGTCAATATGGAAGTAATTCTTCTCCCTTTCTACTCACACTGACCTTACATCCATTACACTGGCTGAAATTTATATTCCCCCACTGGCCAATGCTTACATATGCCAATGCAGCACAATGAGAATTAGCAGCCAAGGTCAAAGTCTAAACGGTGACTTTATAATTTTAAGTCTGGATCTCCCCTCATTCCAGCAGCGCATTAAATGTATCACCAGAGAGGGAAAAACTTCGGACCACTGCTATAGTCCTGTGAGAAATGTATACCATGCCACTGACTGTGTCCCTCTTGGACTGTCTGATCACGCTACGATCCAACTCATTCCTGCATAGAGACAGAAAGTGAATGCAGTGATGAGTACACAATCACACTGTCAGGAAACCTGTATCCCCACTAAAACCATCACAACAAATGTTGGTTGAATGCAGAGCACAGAGAGCTGTGCAAGATAAAAAGAAGAGGCTTTCAGGACAGGAGAGAAGCAAGAATTCAAGAAGGCAAAATTCAAGTTTAAGAAAGCTATCAAAGCAGCCAAACAGCAATACTCTGATAAGCTGAATCAACAACTTTCTGCTAACGATTCCTCCTCAGTCTGGAAGAGTCATCAGACCATCACAACTACATAAAGAAACCCCCCCTATACTAATGACCCCCAACTTCTAAACCAGTTAAACGACTTCTACTGCAGGTTTGAGAGACAGATGGCCCATCAGGTGCCCATCACCTACTCAGCTGGTCCTGTGTCCCAGTCCTCCCACCCCCATTCATCATCACAGAACAAGAAATGAGAAGACAATTCAGAAAACTAAATGTAAAGAGAGCTGCGGGCCCTGACTCTGTTGCACCTGGAACCCTCAAACACTGTGCTGATCAGCTGTGCCCCACCTTTACGTTCCAAAAACAACGATAACTGGCCTTATCGATTACAGACCAGTAGCCCTGACCTCTGTTATCATGTAGACCTTTGAAAGACCAGTGATGGGATTTCTCAAATCCAGTGCTCAGGATCTTCTGGATCCACTGCAGTTTGTCTACAGAAGCAACAGATCTGTAGATGATGCAGTTAATTTCAGGCTTCACTTCATATTAAATCACCTAGACTCTCTGAACACTTATGCCAGGATCCTCTTTGTAGATCTCTGGTCAACCCTCAATACCATTGTCCCTGAGCTCCTACAAGAGGAACTCATTGCTTTGCAAGTACCTGGCTCCATCTGTACGTCTCTCAGCACTGTATAAACACCATGTAGTGCACTTAGACAGTAAACACTAATAAACACTATGTAGTGCACTTAGACAGTAAACACTAATAAACACTATGCAATGCACTTAGACAGTAGAGATGTATTTGGGATTCTGCCACACAGCTTCAGTTAAACTTACCTCAGAATTTAAAGCAGAAAGGAGTTTTAAATCCTCACAGGAACGCGCTTTTCGTTTCAGATGAAATTTAAGTGCAAGTGTAAACTCTATTAGAAAAATTTTATATTGTAACGCGGTTAGTTCGGGCAGGTAAACAGATGCTCAGGAGAGAAAAGCTTTTCTTCTTCAGTGTTTGCTGGAGGTTGGAGACGCCGCCAGCGGGCGCGGTACCGCCACCACCTGGACTGGAGTGGAGTTTCAGCGTGGAATATAATGTGCTAAAATAAGGCAATATTTATTATTAAGGCAATATTAATATTTTCGCATGCGCGGCGATTTGGCTCGAGTTAAAGAAAATATCATCTTATTGCTACACTGTTGTTTTAAAACATCAACAGTGTCACTGAAAATGTGTCCACAAGGATTAACCATGCTGATTTCTTCTGAAATACAGTTTTTTAAAAGTAACATCACACTCTTTGGAATTGCATCAAAAACAATAGCAAAGTCTCTTGGTTTAACTGGTCATTGGAATTTCTGAAGAAATTCAGTATACGACAACAAATACCCATGGGAATTAGCTAACTGTCTTACTAAAGGAATACCTTCCTTGAACCCTGTATGATAGAATAAAGTTTTGTTTTTAAACAATATGTCCTTGTTATTCCATATGAAATAGCTGTGGGGTGAAAAGTTGTGCTTATACACCAATTTCCATGCTAACAGGACTTGTCTGTGAAAACCGGTCAATTTAACAGGAATTTTGTCAACAGAAAAATTACATTTCAGCAAAAAGTCTATGCCTCCAAGAGTATTAAATATATAATTAGGAAATGCATTCCAAGGACTTTCTCTATTCTTCATAAACTCTATCAACCATTTAATTTTAAAAATGTCATTAAGAGTATTATAACGTAAGACCTCCAGTCCCGCTTGCTCTGTGGGATTAAAGGTCAGATGTGTCATGACGCCTTGTCCAAATTAAATACCGGACGTGGTCACGTGACAAAAGAACGAACGACTCGAGAGACTCGAGAGATGAACTGATCAGTTCTCTCTCTGGCTCAGACTGCGTTTGTTAAGCTCATGGGGCGGTCACGTGATGAACGAACGACTCAGACCCGAAGACTCGTCAGATAAGAGGTGAAGTGAGCTAATCATAGACTAAACAATGAATTCATGTTTTCTGTTTCTTATAGTATTATAGTTTTGTCTTGTTTGTAGTGTGATCAACGTTTGCGTAAGTAATAGATGTGTTAGGGAAGTAACACGTAACG
>JAKKZK010000083.1:19384-30994 GCA_037577455.1 Pangasius macronema | reverse complement strand
AAGAAGAAGAAGATGGGAATTGAATGCTCTCTTTTTCTGTTTTCATCTGTACAAATACAGGAACCCTGAACAATCTGTTTTAAGTCCAGAGCTCTCATCTTAACTGCAGTTTCCAGCTCTCTGTGTTAACTATATGCTCTGTTCTCAGTACAGGAAGTTGAGGTGAGAGCCACACGGAACTTTCAGAAACTCACCTCTGCACCTGCTCTGTTTAGAGTCTCTGTCGGACCCGAGACTCGAACCCACGACCTTTAGGTTCACCTTTGGGTACAAGACCGACTCTCAGACCATTAGGCCACAACTGCCCTAGTTTTGCGTGTGGAGACCACACACATACGCTCACATATATTCGCACCACTCCATTTCTAATTGGGTCACTGCCAATAATCAGCAATACAATACAACAGATAATCTGCAGCATTAATGTGATCATCGCTGAGTTAAAGAAGTCTGGCAGAAAGAGAGGAGGTGATGAGGTGATCGATGAAGCCCATGCTCTTGAGACGCAGGACAACACAACCAGAACATTACCACACATACAGAAACTGAACCTGTAAAGAGAAATGAAACCTCGTTCTCGAACAGGGGCCACATGCACACCTCAGTGGAAATACACATAGACGCTAAAGTGAGCATGTACAGACATGGGCTTCTGAGAGCGTTGCCTGTGGTTTATGTGGCTCTCAACATCCTTTCCAGAGAACAGAGCACAGACGTATATATTTAACAACAGCACATACACAGGGTTCCTCTGCGAGAGCTGCAGCGGAGACAGAACAGACCTGAGCGTTACACAGACTGACGGCCGATCCGGGAAAACAGAAACAGAGATGACTGGAAATGTTTATGCGAACTCAGGAACTTCAGCAGACAACAGATCAGCTGACTTAAAGGACACATACGAAGATATCTACATGAATGAAGACGTTCTGGAGACTCGGGAGACCAGAACCCATACGGGAACTATGACCTCAGGTACATACACACACAAATTTTATAGTTACACACGGTTGCAGACAACTGCTGCCTTCAAAGGCCACTTCACTAGCTTCGGGGAACAAATCGACATTGTCATCATGTCGTGTAGAAATTTCAACAACTATATGCCTCTAGTTCTGTAATATTTGCACCCATGTCTGTGTGTAGCTGTTAGTGTAGAGCAATGCAGTTCCTAATGAATGGGATAATAAGAATAACATGCTAATACACACACACACACACACACACACACACACACACAGCTCCTTCATAAACATTTACATGGTCTTGTCTCATTTTTTTAACGTTTTTTTTTTTTTAAATTGTAAAGAATGAAGAAGTCAACTTTTTAAAAATATATGTACTAATACTAATGAAAAAATATAAAAAGAGCAACTTTTATTTTTTTTAAAAAAAAGGTTAACTATAAATAAATTTTTTTAAAAAAATGATGGCAACTTTAAATAACACCAATTAAATTTTTAAAAAATGCCAATTTTAATAACCTGATTACATTGCATTTAGTAATACATTTACAATTAATAATTGATCACAAACCAAACATTTTATCATCTGTATCCTGATTAGCGTGATTATTATAGTCATTTGTGTATAGCAGTGTGTGTGTACACACACCAACAAACAAACCAAACACACGCAGCCCTTTCTTACACATTTAGGTAAGAAACTCTAAGTGTGATAGCTTTATGAGATTTTCTATTTATTGAATTGAAGACACATATGTCCCTGTGTCTGTTCTGCAGGGGGAAGGTGTTACAGAGCGTCTACAGTGTGTGTGTGTGTTCTCCTGCTGACTGCCGTCACAGTGCTGTGGATCAAATTCAACAAGCTGACTACAGAAAACAACCAGCTACAGACCAGATACGACAACCTGACTGTAGAGAGAGACCAGCTACAGACCAGATACCTGTTGGACTGATCTCTCTCTCTGGTCAATGTCTGGTCCATGTCCAACCGATAATATCCACTCGATTATGAAATTTCTATTTGAATTTCAATCAATAACTTAAAACTAGAGCCAAGACGAGTTAGGAACAGAAAACATATATTTGGTACATTTCGGTGTTTACATCTCGGTGCTGTTTCTGGCCTTTCTTTCAAGAGAGAAAAAAAAACATTTAACTCAGTACTCTGAACATTATCTGTCCTACTATGTGATCAGGATCAGAAGCTAAGGAAGGGTGGAGATCCTTCAGCTCCAGTCTTTACTACAAGTCTACTGAGGCGAAGAGCTGGGATGAGAGCAGGCAGTACTGCAGAGACAGAGGAGCAGACCTGGTGATCATAAACAGCAGAGAGGAACAGGTGTGTGTGTGTGTGTGTGTGTGTGTGTGTGTGTGTGTGTGTGTGTGTGTGTGTGTGTGGAGAGAGAGTCTAAACCAGTGTAGTCTTTTCACAATTTCTTCTCAATCACAGGAGTTCATCATTAAAGAGATGCTCAAAAATGGTCAGGCTTGGATTGGTCCGAGTGTCAGTCTCAGTCACAGCAATGCAGAGCGAGTGTGGAAATGGGTGGACGGTACAGAAATGACCAGCGGCACTGGGTAAGAGACGGAAATGAATCCTGTATTCATTCCAGCCAAACCTAAATAACACCCGTGAACATTTCTCATGCGTTCGACACTGCAGCAGATGGATTAAGCCATGCTGTGATTATCTCCTTTCATATTCATATGCATGGAACTATGCAGTTTTTAATCACTGTTATAAATCGCAGTGAGCAAGGAGTAAGAGTGTTGGGTTAAAGGTGTGGAATTGAAGGTAACTGAACACTGATTCTGATTCTCTGGCTTTCAGGTACTGGAGTGAGCAGGAACCGAATAATGCAGGCTATAATGAGAACTGTGTTGAGATTTGGGGTTTTCATTTGAAGAAGGGCTGGAATGACAACGTGTGCTCTCAGAAATACTGGTGGATCTGCGAGAAAAATGCTTTTTAGTGGTAAGTTGAGGAGTGTACGGCAAAATTGTAAACTGCTTGCAAGCATATCTAACAATATACCGAGCAATTGGAGTTTTAACTTGTGAAAAGCTGTTTATTACGTGACTATCGCTTACCTGCTCACACCAAACTGCCTCATATCAGATCTCATATTATGTAATTCATATGATTTGTGTACATTGTATGTCATGGAACTGTAGTGCATAGTTTAACAAGCACAGTGCTCTTTTTTTTCTTCTTCCATGTTGTATTGGTGATAATGCTAGCATGATGATTACTAGCAAGTTGTAGTCGTAACCATGAATTGGTGGGATGAGAGTCCTTATATACTGTTGGCGGTGATTGTATAACAGAGACCAGGAGTGCGTAATCATAATGAAGGCGAACGGGAAAAGTTTTGCGATGGCTGTTGTTCAGAAGCGGTCGGTACCAAAATGCGGTGAAACACCAGAACCTCAACATCAACCACCGGTACAAACATCAAGACATATACCTAGACTGGGGAGCAACACCGTTTCCAGCATTGACATGTGAATAGTTATATCGAAGATAAGTTGGTTCACAAATTAATTCATAGTTGGAGGTGAGGTTTAAAGTTGCCTGCTTTGCTGGTATTAGTGCTGTGGCGAGGTAATGCATGACAATGTAAATGGTAATGGTAATGGTAAGGGTTAGGACGTGGGAATACAAATATCAACAATGGACTCCTTAGTTTGACAGCTAATCACTTTTTTTTAATGGACAAACAAAGAAACCCTACAACACCTGTCATAGTAGCAACCCCACTATCCGTAAGTCACTTCCTCAATCAGCTGGGGCACCAAAATAAAAGTCACATGTGGATAATAAGGCAACAAAAATACTATACAGAAATTAAAATTACTGTCTCACACAAATATATCTGCCTGTCTGCAAGAATATACTGCAGAAATCTTGAATTCTGATTCTTATTTAAGCTACTGCAGTGTTCTCAATATCACACAGAGGCCTAGTAGATGTTGTAGATTGTTTTTTGACTGTAGAAATTCAATGAAAGTGCATGTGTTTTCCGTGTCCGTTCTCCCATAGGATTAGACACTGCAGGGGGCAGACGTTCCAGGCTGACTGCAGTGTGCGTTCTCCTGCTGACTACCATCACAGTGCCGTCGATCAAATTCAACAACCTGAGCACAGAAAACAACCAGCTCCAGACCAAATCCAACATCCTGACCAAAAAAAAAAAATCTTGATAACCTTGATAATTCTGTTCAAAGTGCAGAGTAGAAAGTGCATGTTTAAATTTGTTTTCACTTTATTTCGTGAGTAATATAATGATTTCTTTTTTGGGAAGTAATATCCTAGTCTACGATCACCGGACATGACCAATATTAACGTCATGTAATTCATATTATTCTTCAATTCCCCTATTTATAGCATGCAGATCAACAATGTTTCTTCAAATGTTTCTTTAATGAAAACAGTTTGTTAATGAAAACAGAAAATCTGCAACATTTTCTTTGGAAACAAATATGTCAAGTAAATTATAAAACAAGTCCCAATTATTTGCTATACTCCAAAGTCAAATGACTGACTCACTCACCATTATGTTAGGCATTTCCATCTTGTCTGGTGCCATAGCTTACAACTCGGTATTGTAGCCGCTAGATGGCGCACGAACTCCATCCCAGTCTGGTTGTAGGAACGAGTCGGACAGTGTTTCCCTGATACTCAGTGAGAAAGTGCTTCCTAAAAAGAGAATGAGAAAGAGAAAAAAAAAAAAAAAAGAGCCTAAAGTCTAGATGTAAGATTTGTGCCATGCTCTTTCAGGTGGCACAGTCTGGACGCAGCAATGACAGATACATTTNAAAATTTGCTTTGGAAACAAATATGTCAAGTAAATTATAAAACAAGTCCCAATTATTTGCTATACTCCAAAGTCAAAAACTCTTATAGAAAAGTAACAGAAAATTTTCTTAGTATTTTCTGGGTCACTCCTTTTGGCTGTTTTTTTTAATTAATTAATTAATTAATTAATTAATTAATTAATAAATAAATAAATAAATAAATAGAATCAGTGCAATACAATAACAACAAAAGGCCGACCCACCGCGGCTACAAAGCTCAAGGACCTCAGGTACCTACTGGGATTGATGACTGTGCTTCNAAGTCTAGATGTAAGATTTGTGCCATGCTCTTTCAGGTGGCACAGTCTGGACGCAGCAATGACAGATACATTTTTTTTCCACATCAACTGTAAAAATAAATAAATTAAAATAATTAATTAACTGAAAAACACACAAAACTCTTATAGAAAAGTTACAGAAAAATTTCTTAGTATTTTTTGGGTCACTCCTTTTGGCTGTTTTCTTATTAAATGAATGAATGAATGAATGAATAAACAAATAACCTCAGTGCAAAACAACAACAAAAAGGCCGACCCACCGCGGCTAAAAGCTCAATGACCTCGGGGACCTGCTGGGATTGATGACTGTGCTCCGCATATGCTAAGCTATTAGGACATCTGTCACCCCATTTGTACTACTTTAAATAACAAATGCTTAGCATATACAGTCACCAGGGCCAGAGGCTTTGGAGGGTTTCGATCCGGGGCTTCCATAGGTCCTTGAACCCCGTAAGCCAACGCCCTAACCACTGGGCTACGGCATACTCCGAATATGTCCCACCCCCATCGTACAGCTGATTGGCTAGCGCCTCACACAGACCCAACCGCCGATTGGACAGTTCAAACGTCAGTCAACAAAGAGGCACAATGGAGCCTGTCCACAGACAATACTGCTATGGATCCACTCAGAGTTTGGCCAAATTTTAAACACTAAATATTCATTTGCTGCCATCTTAAAAAGCTGGATTACAATATTTCGGGCAGGAAAAAAAAAAAACAACCATTCAAATTCTTTTGTTTACCGCACAGCCATAGGTCATTTCAAATGTCACTACATGGCAAGGATGTCTGAGTTAAAGCGCTTTAAAGTCCAACTCATCAAGACTGCACCCTTCCCCAGTTTGTAGCCCTTACCTTCATTAAAGCGCTTAAAAATCCAGACGATGGTGTGTATTTGCTTAGCGGAGACGGTCCTGCTATGCTTTTCTCTTGTTATAATCCTCAGCTTTGCAAGGTCACGCCATCTTGCCACCGTCAGTCCAAACAGGCACTACACGAATTCACTGTGGACATGTACTTTAGCAGAAGAATAATAGAAAACAGCTGAAATAAGGAAAATACAGTACCTGCACATAGAAATTCTCTACCTTGGCTAAGGGAAGGCGCAGGCAGCTCTTGCACACAAGGCTCCTTTCAAAATAAAAAGCCCATAAACTAAGACATACTCGTTACACAACCAGCTTCTTAAGAAAGGGTTTGCTCATGCGCTGGGAATTGCCATCTGTGCAAGGTCACACTGTCATGTCTTTTTTTATTATTATTATTATTTAAAACATTATTCGAATGTATTGTATACTTTTCTTTTTGTTTTGTTTTACTTGGACNACCAAGAAAAGGAGCAGCTGATTTCTACCAGTAGTCTTCACATTATCATAATACAATCTTCATTAGTTGTTTCACACGTTGGTTCCCGTTTGCTTCACAATCTCACTCGTTTACAAATTTCCAATCTTACCGTCAACAGCTCCTTTTGTGTCTCATGGATGATCCATTTTTGTTGGTGGAGGGAATGGCTTTACAAAAGACAGCAAACGTCGAATTGTAAGTTCAACCATTCACCTATTTTTTTTTTTTTTTTTTTTTTTTTTTACAATTGTTCATTCAGAACAAACCAATGTACCACGTCGGAGCTGCTGCTCAGAGGAATTAACAGAAACCATCAATGCTACCCCCGCCAGGCCTCGAACCTGGTACTTTCACCCGGACAGTGAACGTGTTACCCGGTTACACCACAGGGGTTCAAGCTCGGTTAAAACCTATAAACCATGTTACCAAAGAGGAAACGGTTTGGTCCAGTCCTGACAATTACGAGATCAATTAAACTGAAAAAAAAATCGAAAGGAGGTGAGCAACTAATACCACTACTATAGGCATGCTGCCTTGAAGAACCAATTGTAACGAACCTTAGTAGCATGGACCACTCACTAGAAAGGGTAGACATACAGTTTAAACGTTGCTTGTCTGAATGTGACTTCCTGTAACTTTTCAAAATATTATTTCTATTTCTATCATTCTTATTTCATTTGTAAAGTAGTTAAATGAAAAAATGGGAGATGATGAGTTTCTCTCGTGACCCCATTTGTAAATCAAGACCCTTAGTTTGGGAACTCCTGCCCTAGAGACAGTTATATAAACTGTATTCATTTGCTGCCATTATACATTTTTTTCATTGAAATCATTAGCAACTCCAGAAAATTATTCCACTGTGTTTTTCTTTTTTCTGTAATACATTCGTCTGCTAGTGAAAGCCCTGTGTCTGCTGAGTGTCTGTCACAGAAAACCACAAAGTTAAAAGCACAGCTTAAAAGGAACAAGCAACCGTAGGAAAGGGGAAATGGGACTCTCAGTAGAAAGACACATTTTCATCAGTTCACTCTTGACTCACAGTGACGGTCATGCCAACTGGCACACAAGGTAGCACTGTTCGCACTGTTCCTTTGGCCCAGAGGAAAATAATAGTAATAAAAAACAAACAGACAAACATAGTGCACACCATTTTGCAAGCCTGAATGCACAAAGTGATGTATGGATTGCACAATTCTCGATTCGATCGAGAACAGAACGAACGCAAACCTGCAATTATGAGCATATCGTATATCGTTCTTATTATTCTGTTGATGAGGCCTCATGATATAATACATTGGTCAACACTACATTTTTTTTTTTTTTTTTAAATTGGTGAGGTACTTATAGATATGGGAACAAACACTACAAAACCTAGAGAGAACAACATTAATAAATGTTATCAAAGCTATTGAAGTGTAAAGCGTGTGTGTGTGTGTGTGTGTGTGTGTGTGTGTGTGTGGATATGTACCTGAGGTCATAGTTCTCGTATGGGTTCTGGTCTCCCGAGTCTCCAGAACGTCTTCATTCATGTAGATATCTTCGTATGTGTCCTTTAAGTCAGCTGATCTGTTGTCTGCTGAAGTTCCTGAGTTCGCATAAACATTTCCAGTCATCTCTGTTTCTGTTTTCCCGGATCGGCCGTCAGTCTGTGTAACGCTCAGGTCTGTTCTGTCTCCGCTGCAGCTCTCTGAGTAACCCTGTGTATGTGCTGTTGTTAAATATATACGTCTGTGCTCTGTTCTCAGGACAGGAAGTTAAGCTGAGAGCCACATAAACCACAGGCAGCGCTTTCAGAAGCCCATCTCTATACATGCTCATGCTTTAGCGTCTGTGTGTATTTACACTGAGGTGTGCATGTGGCCCCTGTTCGAGAACGAGGTATCATTTCTCTTTACAGGTTCAGTTTCTGTATGTGTGGTAATGCATGTTCTGGTTGTGTTGTCCTGCGTCTCAAGAGCATGGCCTTCATCAGTGTCACCTGATCATCTCTTCTCTTTCTGCTAGACTTCTTTAACTCGGAGATGATCACATTCAAGCTAGAGTTCATCTGTTACATTTTATTTATTTCTGATGGAGATAATTCACCCCTGTGCTGCTTGCTTAATGTGAGTGAGTCAGTTAAAACGGGTGAGAAGGAACCTGAAACTCAGTGTGGTTTCCTTTGTAATATACAACTCCCCCAACACACACACACACACACACACACACACACACACACACACACACACACACACACAGAGCAGAAATCCAATGTCAATGATGACATTGTAAATTATGACCAGCAAAGGGCTCAGAGGGGACATTTAACATTAATAAGGAATAAAACATGACAGGGTGTGCTGTTATAGGGGAATAATCAATGAAACTTGATGAATGGCTGATGGTGGATGATTTTCCTGTAAGAATACATCCTGAAAACCCATAAGTCTGTCCCCTGTGTGTAGCCAGTGATGCTTTATGATAGACTTTTATAGTCAACTCAGCAAACACTCAAAAAAAAAAAAAATCCAGCAACTTCTAGACCTTGTTTGAATCAAAGCGGTTTCGGTAAAAGGCCACAATCCAGAGACATTTGCCATTTTATTTAATTTCAGTGTCTACACAACGTCTAACTCTAAACAGAGCAGATGCAGAGATGAGTTTCTGAAAGTTCTGTGTGGTTTGTGTGGCTCTCACCTCAACTTCCTGTACTGAGAACAGAGCATATATTTAATGCTGAGAGCTGGAAACTTCAGTTGAGAGAGTAAGAGAACTGGACGTAACAGACTGCTAAGGGTTCCAGTATTACAGAGGAAAACAGAAATGGAGATGTCAAAGTCAAGAGTTTCAGGGGACAACAGATCAGCCGACTTAAAGAACAATGATGTATACATAAAAGATGATTTATATGAAGATATGACCGGATACCATAAGAGAACTGCCACTTCAGGTACACACAGACATGCACACATTCACACACAGTTGGACACTTTAACTTAAATGAAGGAATGAATGATCAGTAATGCTATGTAGATAACCCTAAGACTGTGTTACTTTCTAGCTTCCAAAACCAACACTGCATGGAGCAGGTGTTACAGAGTGACTGCAGTGTGTGTGCTGCTGCTGTGTGTTCTCCTGCTGACCGCCATCACGGTGCTGTGGATCAGATTCAACACCCTGACTACTGAAAACAACCAACTACAGACCAGATACAACAACTTAACTAAAGAGAGAGACCAGTTACAGACCAGATATAACAACCTGACTATAGAGAGAGACCAGTTACAGACCAGATACAACAACCTGACTATAGAGAGAGACCAGCTACAGTGGGATAGATCTGGACTGAACAGTGCACTTTCTAAACCTGGTAAGTGAATATTGTACATATGTAGAATGTTAAAAAAACCTCACCTTTACACTCACATCTGAAGCATTATCACTAAAGCATTAGCATTAAATCATCATAGTGTCAAAATGCTTTTATGCACGTGAATTAATATCTTTGTAAAAACTATAAACAAGGATGGAGAGTTTTCAGCTGGAGCCTTTACATTTCTACTGAAAAGAAGAGCTGGAGTGAGAGCAGGAAGTACTGCAGAGAGAGAGGAGCAGACCTGGTGATCATAAACAGCAGAGAGGAACAGGTGAGAGAGAGAGAGAGAGAGAGAGAGAGAGAGAGAGAGAGAATAAGTGAGTATCTATATTCATACTGTGCTATTATAATTACAGGAGATCATCAGTAAATATTTTGGAGGTACTGAAGCTTGGATTGGTCTGACTGACAGTAAGAAAGAAGGGGACTTTAAATGGGTGGACGATAAACCACTGACCACTGCGTAAGACATCACTGAGCTGAAATTTACTCATGATGCAGTTGTTCTTTCAGTCTGATGTTTTAAATGTGAAATAACAGAAGTTCTGACTCTGTCTGTGCTTTCAGGTTCTGGTGGGACGGAGAACCCAATGATTATGGAAGCAGAGAGGACTGTGCTGTAACAGGCTTTAGAGAGGCTAACTCTAACATCTCGACCTGGGCTGATTATCGCTGTGACCGCCTTGTATTCGGGATTTGTGAGAGGAAAATATTTAACTGAGCATATGAAGGTCAATAGTTGAAATTGAAGTTAAAATGCCGAGTTGGTGGCGCTGCCAGTTGGTGGCGCTATGACCTTGACTCACAATAATCAGCTGATCACCATGTGATCAGCCCCCATGAACAAACATACAGCTCAAACTTGATCTAAATCACTTGATGCATGTAGAAGATATGAGACATTTCTCTTTTTTCACCATAAATTTATTGCCTTGTCATGGCGAAACTGCTCGAGATATCAAAAATCCCTTCATAATTTAGCATCTTCAGTGTCTTGGTATAATGTTGACCAAGTTTGTTGACAATCGCATGAATCGCCTAGGAGGAGTTAAAGGTTCAGAGCCTCAAAAAATCCACATTAAATCCAAAATGATCTACTTCCTGTTGGGTGGAGCTAATGACATTTTGTTGTCCAGCTTGATGAGAACAAAATATGTACCGAGTTTGGTGACCCCACCACTTTAGTCAAAAGGGGGCAAAACAGAGTTTGATGCGTTACCATGGCAACACTATTTAAGATATCAAAAATCCTTTCACAGCCATGTCTTGACATTATTTGAGGCAATCCAAGTAGATGAGAAGATTATTACAAAAGCTGTTGTAAGTCACACAGTTCCTGCTGCCAGTTGGTGGCGCTATGACCGTGACTCAAATAGCCACATCTATGTGAATAGCCACACAGAAGATATGAGACACTTCCTGTTTCCTGTTTTTTCACCATAGATTTATTGCCTCGGCATGGCGAAACTGTTTGAGATATCAAAAATTCCTTCGCAAACTTGTTTGTGGGTCTTTCTGCCTTCAGTCTTGTCTTCAGTAAGTGAAAAGTAGCTCTATTGGGTTGAGATCAGGCGACTGACTTTGAAGAATATTCCATTTCTTTCGTTTAAAAAGTCTTGAGTTGCTTTCGCAGTATGTTTAGGGTCTTTATCCACCTGCACTGTGAAGTGGCGTCCTATCGGTTTTGTAGCATTTGGCTGAATGTGAAACCTAAAAAAACCTACAATAAACTGTTTGAACCTTTTGATTTTATTACACCACTCAGTCTTTCTGGCTGATTAAGATGGTTTGGACATGTTCAGAGGAG
>JAKKZK010000083.1:0-12453 GCA_037577455.1 Pangasius macronema | reverse complement strand
TCTGCCACCTTCATGCTACTTCCCCAACAGACCACTGCATCGAAGATGACACTAGACACCACAGACTCATAGAACATTTTTGGTTCAGTTCAGTTTATTTGTATAGCGCTTTTAACAATGGACATTTGATTTAACACAAATGATTCATTTTCCATTTATTTCAACAGTAATGGTTATGGTTCAGTATATCATTAATTTTAACAGAGATTATTCAGTTCATCTCAGTGATCTAAAAAGAAATGATTTGGTTCATCATTCCTTTAACACAAATGATTCAGTTCATCAGAAATTTCAACACAAATGATTCTCATTAGAGAGAGATTCAGTTCATAAAATTGACTTTAACACAAATAATTCGGTTTAGAATCAATCTTAACAAAAGTTTGTTGCTTGATTCCATATTTCTGTATTTATTAAGTGAGATATGAGAATTTTTAATATAAAATAGCCTCGTCTTTGGCTAAACCTGAAACTCAACTCGGCTTTGTGTTGCCATTATATTTTGCGTTGACGGTGTTCGTGCTGTGAGACCATAAAGCTGCTGTGCATCATTGTGTCCTGCTATTCATCACCTGGTAAAAGCAGCAGCATCTTGCACTCAAGGCCACAGAANACACACACACACACACACACACATAAAAAGACAGAAAGAAGGATTCAGACAGAGCTGGTTTTGGCTGTGAGGATGTGTTTAAGCGCTGGGAGTCCTGATGTCTTCTTCACGAACACACGCACACACCCCTTCTGATGGATGTAGCTGACCTTTAGCGCAGTGCTTTAGCTCAGCCTGTTTTCTCCCCTGAAACCAAACGTGTCATGTGCTACAAAAGCTACACTGAGAGATATAAAGGAAGAAATAATTCCAAAATCACTCTTCAGGTTAGAACACATCACGATGGTGCCTCTTTGTATATATTTTAGCTATTATTTTTTATTCTTAGTATACAGAATAAAAATATATTTTGCATTAAAAAACCTATGACAGAAGAACACTAATAAAGATTGGAAAGACCTGACACAAGCTAATTTTTAGCCTTCCAGACTGTATCATCACCTGGATGCCCAGTGCTAGCATAGCAACCTCAGAGAGAACGGGTGGCCAGAAGAAGTATCCAGGCAGATATTGAAACAGAGTACTCGTAGGGTTAGTGATCCGAATTTAATCTGAGGAACTTGTGCTGATGGGCTGCTTTGCACACACTGAGTGGTGTGTATTTAGGAGAGTAGCCACACAAGACAGTTAACGGTTAACAATGATGAGAATGCTTCTGTGGTGACAGCTTACATCAGCACAAGCACAGAAAGCACTGTACCCAGGAAAGCCATTTACACTTATTCCAACCAGAAACCTTGGGGCAATACCAGGTCTGGTCCAGCTTACACACTTGCGCTGTGGCATTTAGATCTGGAGATTCAAAAAAGTGCAAAAAAAACAAGGTATGATGTTTTCAAGAGTATAAAAGATGCCAAAGAGCTGTACAGGCAAAGACTGGAGAGGTACTGCAACGCAGATAACACCAGGGAGATAAAATAATGCCTTGTATTACAGACTATGGGCACTGCCTGGTTTAGGATATACCAGTCCAAAACACTCCCTTTTGTTAGGATCTTCGTTAAAGTGCTCTGAACATGGGAACGAGGGAATTCTGTCACATACACACTGCATTACTCACTGTTCATTTGGCCTAAAATCAGAAATCATGGGAATCGTTCATATACAGATGAATAAGAAAATGAACTTCAATGAGCTGAGTCGTCTGCATTAAGGTCAAACATGAACTAAATCTTTATTAAATGATCAGACGTGTTAATTAACTGAATCAGGTGTCTTAAGAACAATTACAAAAGGAATTAGAATTAATTTTCTGACTCACTTTTAAGGTTAAGGTCAATGATTAATTATATCTTAATTTACTGATCAATGTGATGAACTCTGTTAACTGAATTGTTTGCGTCACGATCAATGATGATGTTAATAATATGTGTTAAAATCTGTGATGGAGTGAATCTCAAAAGACTGAATCACGTATGTGTTAAACTCAGTGATGACATCAATCAGGTGTGGACCAATGGTAAAATGAATCACAATGAACTGGATCATTTGTCTTTAAAGTAATGATGAGCTGAATCATAAAAATTGCATCACCTGATGCTCTATTAACTGAAGGTCGTTTAGATCAAGCACAGTGAGTGAAGTAAGATCAGGTAAGACAGACAGACAGGCATATAGATGGGGAATATAGACAGGCAGACAGAGAGATAAACAGGTACATATAGACATGAAGACAGACAGACAGACACAGATAGGGTGATATAGACAGGCAGACAGAGAGAGACAGACAAATGATACATACAGATGGGCAGACAGACAGACACAGACAGACAGTTGGGGAATATAGATAGACACAGACATTCAGGGCATATATACAGACAGGGAGGTATAGACAGTTAGACAGGTATATAGACAGGAATACAGACAGACAGACACAAACAAACAGAACAGGCAGAGACAGGCAGACAGAGAAATAAACAGACAGACAGGGGCATATAGACAGGCAGAAACACATGAGCATATAAACAGGCAAACAGACATAAAGACAGACAGACAAACAGATGTGTAGGGGCATATAGACAGGCAGAAACACATGAGCATATAAACAGGCAAACAGACATAAAGACAGACAGACAAACATATGTAGGGGCATATAGACAGGCAGACAGAGACAGACAGACATAATGAGGATTATCCTTGGATAACCTTAGGACTGCAATTACTAAGAACAAGTTCCACTCAAATCTCCATCATTGAACAGTTAATAACTTCAGTTCGATACAATAGACTTTAAGTTAAAACTATACTGAATTCAGAAATAAGTTGCTCATAAGCTTTTAAGTTCCTGTTTACAAAATTGCACTTTCAAGGTGTTTACACAAGTGCACTTTTCTTGCACTGAGAAATTATTTAAAATTGCACTATCCAATGTCACCCAGATGAAGATGGGTTCTCTTTTGAGTCTGGTTCCTCTCAAGGTTTCTATCTCACGTTGTCACAGGGAGTTTTTCCTTGCACCATCGCCTCTGGCTTGCTCATTAGGGCTAAATTCATACATTTAAAATTTACATCCAGAATTTATATATTTCTGTAAAGCTGCTTTGTCCATTGTTAAAAGCAAATAAACAATATATACAAATAAAATTGAATTGAATTATCAATGATCTCAATTCATCATAACTCACAGTACTTTCTCTCACACACTCTCTCTCTCTCTCTCTCTCGCTCTCTCTCTCTCTCTCTCTCTCTCTCTCTCTCTCACACACACACACACACACACACACACACACACTTTCCACCACAAAGCTGTAATTATGGTCCTGAAACATTGGCACAAATTCACAAATACAGGCGCAAAATACACACACAGTTTCAAAACAACAGTGTAGTAAAACATTTTAAGATGCATAGAATAAAATCTATATTTTTCCTTATAATTTTAAGGAGACAGTGTGATGGATTGGAATGTCATGAATTTATTCAAACATTTTTAAAGCAGGTTTGAGTTTTTTATCTCTCAAATGTGACATTTATTTTATCTTATCTTACAATTGCTAATTAATGTTACTCATTTTATCTACTTTTTTTTTTTTTTTTTTTTTTTTTTACAAAATATACCTGTAATCTGATTACTTTGCTTTTTGATGTAACTGTAACAGATTACAGTTAGCAGTTTTTGAGTAAGTGTGATGTAACTGTAACAGATTACAGTTAGCAGTTTTTGAGTACGCTGTTACATATGCAGCCAAGTGGAGAAAATTGACAAAATATAACATTGAGCATAAATTGCTGGTGGGTCCTTTAAGAAACTGTGTTTGCAACACTTGCCTTGTGGTGCTCCAGCATGTAATACGTGCGGGGATTTTAGTGTGAGCAGAGCGACAAAAGCAAACTAGTGCTCTGAGTTTGATGCCATTGTTCTGAATTTGGCGAGGACGTTCATGGGTTGTATGCGTGAGGTTGATTGGGTTTGATCATGTTTTGGGACACAAGCAAGGACTGGGTATTTACAATGAATGTTAATGAAGTTTCATTTTCTTTATTTAAAGCCCAGTGCATTTGCCAGTTTGTAGATGGATCTGTTTACATTGGAATATGCATGTTAAAAACAGTTATAAATGTTCTTAAAACATTTCATACCTTGATAAAATTATTAGAATGTATTAAAAGATTGTTGTTGTTTTTTTTACTCAACATGTATTTTTATGAAAACTGGGGAATTTAATAGTAAGCTAATGTACTGTTTTTATTTTATTCAAATATTAGCCTCTACCTTATTTCATTTCATTTTATTTTATTTTACTCAATTTAATTTAATTTTAGTGCAATTCAAAAAGACTTTTGGTGGTTGTGACTCTTCCTGGACTGAATTTATCAGATTTTGAAATCAGTGCTTAATCTCCTGTTTTTTTCTGTCAAATAAGCAAAACAGACATAAGATTTACTTTATTTTATTCATTTTTTTTCATCAGTACTTACTCCCATCGATCGCTGTCCTTCTGAGAAACAGCCGTCAGAATAAAGCCCTTAAAAGATTCTTACAACCCAAGGCCACATTTTTGTACCAGGAGTGGGGTATCTGACTGTTAGGAGCCTATAGCTCATTTTTTTATTCATTTTGAGATACGGTAGAGGTGAAGATAGGTGCCACTGGAAAACAGAGTGGAGGCTAACTTCCTGGGTGCAGTTGTCCAGTGAACAGACGTCGGCTGGCTGGAGGTGGCCTGGTGAGGTGACGATACTGCTAGGTGAAAGGAAGAAGAGTGCCTTATCCACAGAGGTCTGCAGCGTGCTTTCTGAGGAGACACCTATCAAGAGACTGTCTAAAAGGGAAGGCTGAAGGATTCTATGAGCAGTTGAGAATATATCCTTTGACTTTCAAACAATTTCAAACTGATTAAGAGACTATTTTTGACCAAAGCAACTGTTCTCATTTTGTTAAACTGAAGAAAATTGTATAAAATGTCACAATCAGATGAGGCACGGGTGAAGCGTGGGGATGAACATGGTGCAAGTAGTAATAGGCATGACATGCATGAACAAATTCAAGAACTTAACAGAAAGCATGAGGAGACTATAGCAGCAATTGCTAACTTGAGCAAAGAGTCATCTAGGTCATACATTTATGTACCAAGAGAAAGTCACAAACAACCATTCAGTGGTGATTTTAACAAAGATGGGAGAGATGTTGACGAGTTTATTGAAGAAGTAGAGAGGGTGATACCTAGATGTTAGACTGTTAGACTGTCCTCTCACTTCTAAAGGGGGCAGCTTTAGAGGAGGTCAGAATGGGGGAATGCAGAATGGGGAAGGATCCAAAATACCTATGTGACATTTTTGAATATCTGAGAGCAGCTTTCCAAGAAAAGTGCAGTGTATCTCAGTTATTGCAAACCTTCGATAGCCGTAAACAAATAGAAGGGGAGGATATTCGTACCTACTCACATGCACTGTCCCAGATTCTGAATTCTATCCAGAAATAATCACCAAATGCACTGGCAAATGACAGTATGGCAATTCGAGACCAATTCATTGAGGGCATTAGAGATGCTAGCCTTAGGATAGACCTTTGGAAGCTTGTTAGAGACAAGCCAGAGTCAACACTTATTTAAGTGCGAGATGAAGCTCTCATGTGGTCTTTGGAAGATCCCAAGCCTCGTGTCCGAAAAGTAATCAGCAATCGAAGTGTTGTGTCTGAGACTGTTGAAGCCCAGTGTGCTGCTGTTGCACCTGAAACAAAAACAGTTAGTCTTGAAGAAGTTTTGAAAATCGTAGCAGAACAAGGAAGGGCTATAGGAGAGCTAACCCAAGCTGTGGAGAAACTCACCACACAGTGCATCAAATCAGAGTCTGTAACCCAAATCAAACCCAAGGTGCAGCCAATTTGTTTCTGCTGCAATGGTGTACGACACATTGCTAAGACATGTGTGAGGAGAAACAAGCAGGCTGTCACAGAGCAAGCTACTAGCTCTGGACCCCAGGGAAACACCCACCCTCGGTTGCTGTGAGCCAGGCAATGCGAGGGCAGTCCATTGGCTCAACTAGTGTGGATACTAGTCTTGATAGGCTATTTGAGAAAATGTGGGAAAATGTCCTGTTGCTAATCTCAAAATAAATGGGGTAAGTGCTGCTTGTCTGCTGGATACAGGAAGCCATTTCAGTTTCTTAAGGGAACACTTGTTTGGTGAGGAAAAGGATATGCTCTCAACTTCAGGCTGGCTGAAGATAACTGCTGCCAATGGTTTGGACATACCTTATCTTGGTTACCTTGAGTTGAAAGTTGAAACTATGGGTATAGTCCTTCCTCAATGCAGTTTCCTTGTAGACAGGGACACGCCGAACTACCCTCTTGTACCAGCACTAATTGGCATGAATATTATCAGCAGATGCAGACAACTGGTACATGCAGATTTTGACACCACCCTTGATGGGAAATTGTAGTCTAATTGGAGGGAGGGATTTCAACAACTGCTCCATGCCAGTAGCCAAGAGATGAGGACAGACGTTTGTTTAGCTGGAAAGGACATGGTTCACATACCTGATTCTTCAGTTGTGACGGTGATGGCTAAAAGCACAAAACATTTGTCACATGATGGCTCTTTTGACTACCTGCTAGAACCCCTGAATGTACCATTACTAGGTGGATTGATTGTTGTTCCATGTCTGGTGGCCACAGGGAAACCAGTGTTTCCTGTGCAGGTGGTAAATTTTTCCCCAGAGGACATCTGGTTGCGGGCCCAAACCAGGCTTGGGACTGTAACTCACATTGAGAGTTTGAAATTAAATGACACGTGTGAGGTTAAGTTCCAGCGTATTTCAGCTGTTATTGAGGAAATCACTGTTAACACCAAAAGCGATCAGGTATTGGAGAACAGCTTGAAAGAGTTCCTCAGCAAGCTACATATCTATGGTATCCCTGAGCAGCAAGCAGAGCTGAGTGATTTGTTAATGCAGT
Source organism: Pangasius macronema (assembly GCA_037577455.1). Classification (NCBI taxonomy): domain Eukaryota; kingdom Metazoa; phylum Chordata; class Actinopteri; order Siluriformes; family Pangasiidae; genus Pangasius; species Pangasius macronema. The sequence goes on along the minus strand of JAKKZK010000083.1, from coordinate 5,446 downwards.
TTTCTGATGTGTTTGCTTTTGAGGATGAAGACCTTGGTTTCACTGATAAGGTGCAACATGAGATCCATGTAACCGATAATATTCCAGTGACACAGCCTTACAGGCGTATACCACCCACTCAGTACAAGGAAGTTAGAGAACGTATCAGTAAGCTTCTCAAGAATGGAGTGATCCAAGAAAGCACTAGTGCTTATGCTTCACCTATTGTACTAGTGAGGAAAACAGATGGTAGCCTTAGAATATGCGTTGATTATAGACAGCTAAATTCCAAGACACACCAAGATGCATTCCCTTTACCTAGGAGCGATGAGAGTTTTGACACACTTCAGGGAGCAACATTCTTCTCTTCAATTGACCTGGCGAGTGGATATCATCAGGTTGCCGTTCATGTGAATGACAGACATAAGATGGCCTTTACAACTCCATTTGGGATTTTTGAGTACTGCCGTATGCCTTTTGGGGTTTGTAATGGACCATCAACATTTCAACGTCTTATGTAGACTACAATGCTAGTGTATCTGGATGACATACTGGTGTACGCACCCACTTTCCCAGAGCACTTGCAGAGGTTGGAAATGGTCTTTAAGAGGCTAAAGGCAACAGGTCTCAAAGTCAAGCCTAAGAAATGCCACTTCCTGCAGCAGGAAGTAATCTTCTTAGGTCATCTTGTCTCAGCTCAAGGAATTGCTATGGATCCAGGGAAAATTGAGGCGGTAAAGGAATGGAATGTCCCCAAAACAATAAAGGAACTGCACTCATTCTTAGGATTCTGTAGTTATTACAGAAAGTTCATAGAGAGCTTTTCAAGAATTGCTGGGCCCTTTCATAATTTAGTGAATTTGTATATTACCCAGTTTGGCCAAGGGAAGAAGGATTTCTGTGCTTTGTGGTCATCTGAGTGCCAAACAGCGTTTGAGCTACTGAAAGAGAAACTTACCTCTGCTCCTGTATTAGGATATTCAGATTTTAGTCTCCCGTTTATCTTGGAGACTGATGCAAGCCATGAAGGCCTAGGGGCAATACTGCATCAGCAGCAGGGTGGTTGTAAGAGGGTAATTGCATTTGCAAGTATGAGGCTTCGAAAAGCAGAAAGGAATGACCGTTACTATAGTAGCATGAAACTTGAGCTGCTGGCTCTCAAATGGGCGATCTCAGAAAAGTTTTGTGGTTATTTGCTAGGTTCTAGGTTTATGGTTATCACAGATAACAACCCTCTGTGCTATCTTAAAACAGCCAAACTTGGTGCAGTTGAGCAAAGGTGGGTTGCTCAATTATCTGTGTTTGACTTTGATGTTAAATACCACCCAGGCCTACATAATACAGCTGCTGATACCCTCTCTAGGCAGCCTCTAGCAGGGGAGCCTACCATTACGGACGAGTATGATGACTATGTTGCCATTTGTAACATAATCCATAAAGGGACAGTCCTGGAGCCTGACTTAGTAATTTCTAGTGAAAGGTGTTACAGAGTCTGACAGATTTGTGCCTTGGAATGTGTTGGAGAGACATACAATGACAATCAGGGAAGCACACATACCCTGCCAGGCTACACGACCGCAAAACTGGCAGATTTCCAGAAGAATGATCTTACCATCAGTTCTTTCTGACCCTTCAGGGAAAGGAGGAAAAAGCCTTCCCATTGTGAAAGATCTCATCTATCAAAGTCTACATTATCGCTGATAAAGCAGTGGAAAAGTATTTGTGAACAGGATGGTTTGCTTTACTGTGTTGTGAACGATCAGCATCATGGTGAGTGTCAACAGCTGCTCTTACACGCATGTCTAAAAGAATCTGTCCTTGAAAGTGTGCATGAAAATATGGGACATCAAGGGATTGAGCGCACAATCGGCCTGTTGAGGAAACGTTGTTTCTGGGTCAGCATGTATAATGATGTAGACCAATGGATCAAAAAGTGTCAGAGGTGCATCTTAACAAAGATGCCACAGCCAAGGATGCATGCCCCTATGAAGCCATTTCTTGCATCCAGACCCCTTGAAGTAGTGGCAGTTGATTTTACTGTGCTTGAGCCATCATCTGATGGCCGTGAAAATGTCTTAATTGTGACAGATGTTTTTACCAAATTCACACAGGAATTTCCAACCAGGGATCAGAGAGCTGACAGAGAGCGAAGTTGTTGCTGAGCTGTGCAAAATGTATGGTGTGAAGAAAACCGCACTACACCCTACCGGCCTCAGGGTAACGCCCAGTGTGAGCGTAAATCGAATGCTCCATGATCTGCTGCGCACACTTCCCCCTGAAAAGAAGAGGTGGTGGCCGGAACACCTACTGGAGTTGGTTTATGCCTACAATGTCATGCCACATGCAACCACTGGATACTCGCCATACTACTTACTGTTTGGAGTCCATCCACAGCTTCCAGTTGATGTCCTGCTGGGTCATGAGCAACCTGTAGAGAGAAAGCAAGACTGGTTAGTGATTCATCAGGAAAGATTGAGAGAGGCTCACGAATAGGCAAGAAAATATGCTGAACACAAGGCTGCTGAGAGGTTGGCCCCTTTAATTGACAAGGTCTGCTGCCCCTTTATCAATGTTGGTCACCAAGTGTATCTGTATCACCGACCTTTGGGTAGGAACAAGATACAGGATTCATGGGGTCCTACTGTATACTGTATATACTGTATCCTACTGTGCAAGGTACTACATATACAGTTGAGCCCCTAGAGGTTGGTCCTTTCCATAGGCTTCATCGAGCTGACTTGCAACCCTGTGTTACTTCTGCCCCTGAGCCAGGATCCACCGAGAACCATCCTCCTAAAACACAACAAGAGAGAGAAGCAGAGTCCGAGCAAGTGGAAGTTCAGTCTGATCCTGATTTTGGTGTGCTAGAGACAGTCAATTACCTTAGTCTACAAGAGAAAAAGCAGATTGAAAGCTCTTTGGCAGAAGGTGAAGTGCTTGTGGATCAGCCTGAATTGATTTTAGGGGATACAGAACTGCCTGACACCAGTGCTGCTCTCAGAGTGGAAGAACCTGTGCTGAAGAAGCCTGTACCAACCCCTAGGAGAACAAAAAGGGCCAATGCGGGTGTGCACTCAAACCCTTTCAATGAGGTCCGCATGTAATATAGTCTCACTCAGTCCTGAAGTCTTTTCACAAGTGTTGACAAGCTTGGGGAGTGTGTTCTTTAGGGAGGCCATTTAGGAATTAAAAAATATGGATTAGATCATTGAGGACAATGACATTTACCAGAGGAGAATGTAGCCAAGTGGAGAAAATTAACAAAAATTAACAAATGTTGAGCATAAATTGGTGGTGGGTCCTTTAAGAAACTGTTTTTGCGACACTTGCATTGCGGGGCTCCATGCATTTAACACGTGCAGGGATTTTAGTGTGAGCAGAGTCAAGAATGCAAACTAGTGCTCTGAGTTTGATGCCATTGTTCTGAATTTGGCGAGGACGTTCATGGGTTGCATACGTGAGGTGGATCGGGATTGATCATGTTTTGGGACACGTGCAAGGACTGGGTATGTACAATGAATGTTAATGAAGTTTCATTTTCTTTATTTAAAGCCCAGTGCATTTGCCAGGTTGTAGTTGGATCTGTTTACATTGGAATATGCATGTTAAAAACAGTTATGAGTGTTCTTAAAACATTTCATACCTTGATAAAATTATTAAAATATATTAAAAGATTGTTTTTTTTACTCAACATGTATTTTTATGAAAACTGGGGAGTTTAATAGTAAGCTAATGTACTGTTTTCATTTTATTCAAATATTAGCCTCTACTGTATTTCATTTCATTTTATTTTACTCCATTTAATTTAATTTTAGTGCAATTCAAAAAGACTGAATTTTCCTTTATCTGAACTCTGAACCATTTGAAGGTTGTGACTGGACTGAATTTATCAGATTTTGAAATCAGTCTTTAATCTCCTGTTTTTTTTGTTTTTTTTTTGCCAAATAAGCACAACAGAGGCATGAGATATACTTTGTTTTATTCATTTTTTTCATCAGTACTTACTCCTATCGATCACTATCCTTCTGAGAGACAGTTGTCAGAATAAAGCCCTTAAAAGATATTTTTTGTATCCTGTGTTGCTTTCTTACAACCCAAGGTCACACATATATTACATTAATCCCCAAGCTTGCCAATTAGTGCATCTGTTTCCAATAATCAAACCACAACAAAGCCTAAGGAATAAGGAATATAACCTACATAAAGTATTTTTTCAGTGGGAAAAAGCTGGACGTCTCCAGTGTTAGCACTTTGTAACAACCAGAGGTCAAGCTGTAACTTGTTTTCTGACTTGGGAAAAAAGAAAGGCTGCTGAGGGAACGGCTCTTTACAGCTGCTATTATTTAAGTGATAACAATTTGAATTTATAATTGTAATCGTTTGCAAATTGTTGTGGTATAAGAGGAATAAAACACTTTAATTTTCTAGAACAGTATGCCCTATCATCTTCTACTCCTTCCTTAATACAATATTTGTTTTATACCAGATGCTACCAGAGAGCAAAACAGAGAAATGGAAGAATCAAACAAGAGGCACGGTTATCGTGATGTTTGGTAATACAGTTGGCATATAGTTTAAGTAGCATACACAAAGTGCTACTTAATGAGAGCTGTATATGTAGTACTCCTGAAAAAGGAGACTATTTGAGAAGAACAACTCAGATGCAGTGCTTCATTAATGGCCCTTTACCTTGAATCATTTCAGTAATGTATACAGTTCACAATATCTTGTCTCAGTAACATGGAACTCACTCAGTATAGTGTCATAGAAATTTAACATGTGGTTGCACTTTGAAACTGAAAGATTTCCCATCAAGTATGATGCATGAACATGTCATTTGGAAGACATGAGCAATGAAAACATTTTTCGGTTAAACTCTACTTTCAATCATATAATTTGGAGAAATATAGCAGTATTGACAAAGAAAACATTCACTTTAGACAGTAATGCACTCAGTCCACTGTACCTGAACACTGAAGCTCAACAGAGCCAAATACTAGATTGTATATTACGCATCACAATTAACTCCTGCTTAACAAACATAAGCTAGGTTGAACTCAAAAGATCTGCAGGTTAAAGACTACACATAACACCTGAATATACACTAACAACTCTGAATTAATGAAAATAAACATCCATCTTTACCGTTTCACTCATTTCTCGGCATAGCATGCTAATATCAGGACATGTTAACCATGTGCTCCAATCCAATGAACTCATAAAATACCCCTTATAGAGCTTATAACTCAATCAGAATAGTGTAAAATGTATTTTATCCATTAATACCTGAAAAAGGAGAATATCTGAGAAGAACAACTCAGATGCAGTGCTTCATCAGCTTTATTGTCATTCTGCTACGTGTGGACATATACTCAATTCAATTCAATTCGATTTTATTTGTATAGCACTTTTAACAATGAACATTGTCTCAAAGCAGCTTTACAGAACATAAGAAACAGAAAAACAT
>JAKKZK010000077.1:226370-234117 GCA_037577455.1 Pangasius macronema | reverse complement strand
ACACACCTCACTAACACACACTAACATCTAACTAACACACCTCACTAACACACACCTCACTAACACACACTAACATCTAACTAACACACCTCACTAACACACACCTCACTAACACACACTAACATCTAACTAACACACCTCACTAACACACACCTCACTAACACACACTAACATCTAACTAACACACCTCACTAACACACACTTCACTAACACACACATTATCTACCTCATTCAGGTTTTTCACACTGAGTGTGTTTAGAGACAGTTTGCCATCTATAATATAGCCGTGTGTCTGATATTAATATTCAAAATATATTATAAAATACTTTCAGCTTTATTTTAATTACAGCCATTTTCAGCGGCTCAGAGGTGTGTAAATGGCTGTAATTCCTAAACGGTAAATGCCATGTTTTTGTGGAATCTCTTAAAATAAAGCTGAAAGTCGACACTTCCATCACATCTTGATTGTTTTATTTCAAATCTATTTTTATTATAAAGGCAAAATCGCACAAACTGTCATTGTCCAAATACTTCCGGACCTGACTGTATACTGGGTGGAGCTTGACGCCTTTTTTAAAGTTTCACATGCTAAGGTCATGAACAAAAAACAAAAAACAGCGAAATAAACATTTTTCTGTTGAGTTTTGATATTTTTATTACTACAGTTTAGTTGACACAATTTATCCAACAATCAGAAAAAACTGTTTGTGTGACTGTTGTGACCATAATTGTTGTTTTTACCCGTAAACTGAGCTGTGATCTGGAGTTTTGTGCTCCATGAAACTAATAAACACTGCGAAAGTGCTGAGTGTGTGTGAGAGCTGTGAGGGAATTAAAGCTCAGAACAGGACGTGAAACTGCTGCCACATCCTGAAACAGGACAAGTGTGGTGTTCCGACTCACAGGAGAAATTCCTGAGGCGCGGAAGTGAAAGTGTGTAGAGGGAGAAGTGTGGGCCCTCTGCAGGTAGGATGGAGAAGTGCACTCGGTTCCTCCAGAGCTCCTGGAACACACGTGTTGACTCCAAGTCTGAATATTTGCACATTTTTGTAAGATAGGCCTAACTCTGTGCACGTTGCACTAAGTAAACTTGGCTAATAAAAACACTTATATAGTGATGAGGAATTAGTGCTGCTGAAGATCGACAAGTACAATTCTTCATCTTTGTTGTTTTGATTTAGCGTCTATCATTAATAGTCACCGTAATGGAAATACAGTCATGACCTGATTCCAAGCAGACATATATAACTTCACTACTCACTGAAAGTGTTTAAATAAAGGTTTTCCTGTTCAGCTGTTTTCCACTGTTGTGCTAAAGTCTTTCTGAAATACACTCATGAGCTCTGTCTCAAATCATATACGATAACTTAATGACTTTTTAGTATTTATGATGTAGGAAGCAGTTCATACATGAGAAGTTTATGAAATTCAATCAGGACTTTCTACACTCTGTTAAAAATAAACATGGAAAGGGGAATATATTTTCAGTAAATTACAGTCATAATGAAATATCTGCTGTTCTACTCACAAACACACATGTGGGACTGAGTGATAAATATTAAATTATATTTATAAATTATAAATATTGTTACAGTAACTACAGTCCTGAATTGACTTCAAGGGTGTTTTCACACTTTCATTTGTCTGTTTTTGTTTTTTGGGTGTAATGTGATTTGTTGAACTTCCTATTTGATGTTTCACAATGTACAAGTGGCTAGAACTTGTGTGTGTGTGTGTGTGTGTGTGTGTGTGTGTGTGTGTGTGCAGATCTTGGTGGATTGATGTTCAGCGTGATGCCCAGTGCTGTTATCAGTTTCCGCTCAGTCACTCTCTCTAACGTGACCGGACTCACGCTGTGTTTGAGAGCCGTGACGGAGAAAAGGTGGCTGATTGATGATCAACTTTTGCTCACGTTTGAGAAAAACTTTGCAGTTTATATTAGTAGATCTTACATTCCTGATAACTACAAACTACAGGTATGACGGAGTCTATACATCAGTATGTGTTCTCCTTTTTCTTAAATAGTTATACAGAACACTAATCAGACATGAGCTCCAGCTTTAGTGGTGGAGTTTAAATTACATGTTGCACAAAAAAAACCTGGCTCAGTTTATCTTCTAATCCACACCTGACCAACAGGTAGCTGGCTCCTACGTGATGTTTAATATGATCTCCATGGTACCGGTTCAGGGAGTTCGCTCTCTGTGGAAGAGCCGCTGCTTGACCTGGGACTCCAGCAGCGGAATGGCACAACTGTGGTTTGACGGCATGATGAGCGTTCGCAAAGGACTCAGCAGAGGAATGGTGAAGATCACTGTGTTTTATTGAAAATTAAAATTTCTGGGCTTCCTCATTGAAAGAAGCTCCTGAGCCATGATTTAAAAAAGAGAAAGACAGATTTATAATCAAATCCACACACAGTGGACGTGTGGCTCAGCCTGAAACCAGGCAGCACTTCCCCCGATCAGAGTCCAATCCGAGTAACAATAACAGCTTACAAAATAGCACTTGATGCAGCACATCCTATAATTGTACATTTTATTTATTTTTTATATTATTTTTATATAGTTCCTCATGCAACTTTTTTCTTTTTGTTTATGTGTTGAATTAATAGAATAATGCTGTTGTTTGTATTAACTCGATGCGCTCTGCTGTAATGAAAACACGCCACAGTTTTTTAAACTGACTGCGCACATCTCCTACGTTGCCGGCTCACTTTAAGTTCATTCATAATTTATCCATAAAAAATTCACTTGAGGTAAGCCACATCTCTGACTAAAAACTCTGCCCTGTGTGTGACTCTCATGTACGTAATTTCGACTCAGGTCCAATCTAAGCACAGAGATGTTAAAGGAGCAGAATCTAATTCAGGAGTAAATTAAACATGTACATAGAGTATATGACACTGTGTGTGTAAATGTGTTGTGATTTTATCTTTCCTTCACTATAGGGGTACAGCAGATAAATGTGTGTGTGTGTGTGTGTGTGTGTGTGTGTGTGTGTTGTAGGTGTTTTCTGGCCAGACTGAATTAACCATGTATCAGTTTGAGGGTCAGGTATCTGATGTCTACCTGTGGGATTCGGTCCTCAGTGTCCGAGAGCTCCACAGGTACCTGTATCACCACTCAGTCCCATCTCGAGGCAGCGTCCTGGACTGGAAACAGATGGAGTTCAGATCTAGCGGCTATGTGGTGCTGGAGCCTGCTTACCCCAAGCGGCTTCCTGCTGGTCCTGCTAAGCGCAAGAAGCAGAAGATGATGAAGAAATGGCAGAAACAGGAAGTTTAACCCTGCTGTAGGGTTCTAAGTGTACTGAGTGTACTTAGCAATGCTGTGTCCCATTTACATTTTTATAAAATTTATAAATATCTTCTCTTCATCTCAGCGTAAGCGATATTAAACCTTTACTTACAAAATGGCATCAATGGATCAAAATGGCAGCTGGAGATGTTACTCTGTGTAAACAAGAGCAATAAAATACTTCATATTTTGAAACTAAAATGTTTGATTGTGTTCAGTTTGAGTTTTATTTCTTCATCTGAACTGCTGTACTCTGTACTGAGCTAATAAACAAGCTAATTAGCCTGACAGCTGCTTATCACCATGTTATTCTGTATACATTTCTTGAGGTGTTAATACAGTATAGTGCAGTATTTAGTGAAAACTCTGCACTGTATGGTAAATAATGGTGCCGTTTCAGACAAGTGAAGTGAAGTGACGTGTGGCCAAGGTTTCATCTCATAACACCTCAGTTTCATCTTCATAAAATTAGTGCACTTTAAATGGGCATTAGATCCAGATCTAGATCTAGAGCCCTACGTAGTGATTACTGTGTATCCTTCAGAGGGAGTAGGGCACACTTACATTTATAATCACACCTGAATGGAGTGCAGCCCGAGTACGCTAATATATGGGTTTAATTTCAAGTTTCAGGTTTGTTGTCGTGTGCATAAATAGTGATCTAAGCATCGATATACAATGAAATTCTTGAGCCACAGTTACACACGCCTACCAGACACAGTGCAAACATGTGAAATAAACTCTTATGTAGTACAAAAACTATTAAACTGTAAATACTGGACACAAACAAAAGGAAGATTAGTAATGTGCTCTAAGCAAATAAAAATAATAATAAACTATGGACATTGTAAACATTGTATGTAGTCAAAAGGTGATGTGGGTGATATTGCACACTCAGTAAACATTAATGTACTCTGAGCAAATAAAAATAACCGTAAACATTGTTTACGATTATGAACTAGAACTGCAAAAATGACTATTTTCTTTCTAATTTCATTATTTTATTGGTAAATAGATAGAAAGGTGCTAAATATTAAACCTCTTTTTGTCATAATAATATTATGTGCTTTATGTTTCATAATGATTTTATGTATGTATGTAAATCTGTATTTGTAGCCTCCCTCTGTATGGATTTGTTTGCACTGTTTATATTGTATATTGTATATATACTGTGTATTTGATGTATATGATATCCTCATTTTGTTGATCTTTTCTTTGTTAATATAAAACTTAAAAATAAAATCATAAGATGGCCGAAATCAACGGGCGTCGCCGGTTGATGACGTCGTCGCTCGGTTGCCATGGCGCGTTAGGAGCTGGTAAAGTCTCAAAGAAACAACTTCTACATGTTTATAACTACAGACGTCTGAGAGCTCAGCGCCGTGTAAGCTTCAGCTGAGGTAATAATAATAATAATAATAATAATAATAATAATAATGAGAGTTTTATAGAAACAGGCTGTAAGTAAACTGCTGTAGTGTTAGCCATGAAGCTAACAAGCGGAGATCTAGCGCGCTGTATTCGCGATTAGTGTGCCTGATTAATGTGTTTTAACTGTGTGTAGTTATCGAGTTAATTTATTATTTATAGAATCGTTTACTTTAGAATATTAATAAGAATTTTATTTTAATAAAATTACACCGAATACTGAAATCCCGCCTACTGCTCAAGGATTGGAGAAAGTGCTTTTAGCCAATCCGAGAGCAGGAGGCGGGACATTATCCAATCCCAGCGCAGGAAACCAGCTAGAACTAGCCAATCACATAACAGGACTCGGAATACGGATGGGATGGGGGAAAAAAACGGACACTTAGCAACAGCGTCGGTTATTTAGACCAACTGTAGTTAGTGTTAGAGAAGTGATCACCTGTGTGTGTGTGTGTGTGTGTGTGTGTGTGTGTTAGGCTGCGATGGACAGAGCAGCAGATGATGTGCTGAGTGGTGTGGAGTCGTTCTCCTCCTCTACTCCTCCTCCTGCTGCTGTCTCTCTCTCCTCCTGTCTGTCTCTCCCTGTCTCCTGCTCCTCCTCTCCTCTCTCATCCTCTCGCCAGGTCACTGCTCGTCTCTACTCCTCCCTCCAGCGCAGCCGAGAGCAGGAGGTCAAAGGTCACCAGGCAGACACCCATTGCACTCTCACCCCCAGGTAAACATCATTTAGAAATAATAATAATAATAACAACAACTTGTATATCTATCTAGATAGTATCATGTATACATTACACTGCAGCTCATGTGTCTCTGTTTCTCTCTCTCCCTCTCTCTCTCAGACAGGTATCCTTTAAGGTGACTTCTCCTTTGGTTACCATGACAACGTCTGCACCCATTCTGCGCTCTGATAGGCTGAATGAATCACAGGAAGTGGAGTTTGGTCTAGATGCATGCTCCTCCAGTGATCTCAGGATCTCTGGCCTGGAGGAGGCGGAGTCAGAACCAGAGCCAGGCACTGCAGAGATGGACCTGAACCTGCAGAGCAGCATTAAACTCTTGGTAACGCTTGCAAACACGTTCACATTAACACTCACACCATACACAGCACTACACCGGTTAATGTTCTGAATTACACTGTGTGTGTGTGTGTGTGTGTGTGTGTGTAGAGCGGTCGGCGGCACATTGAGGAGATGGAGAACGTGAGGAGTCATTTACAGACAATGCTGAGATCCAGAGCTACTGACACGCACGGTGAGTTCACACACACACACACACACACACACACACACACACCGGTAATAAGCAAGAAGTACTGCAGGGTGTGGTGATGACCTTTAACCCCTGAACTATGACTTCTGCAGAACTCCTCCCCTCTGCGTTACAGCATCTTCAGGACAACGAGAGTGACACCACCTCTCACCTGCTCAGGTATACACACACACACACACACACACACACACACACACACATTGATAACAATAAGAAGAATAACAACACTAATAATAATATTCTTTCATCTATCTGTTTCTCTTTTCCTCAATTCATGTTTGTTTATTTATCCATCCATACAATTTATGTTCTTCTCTATCTGTCGGTCCCTCTACTGCTTCCTCCTGCTCTCCATGTTCATCTCCCTCTCCCTTTCTCTCTCTCTCCCTCTCTCTCCCTCTCCCTCCCTACCTCTCCCTTTCTCTACCTCTCCCTCTCTCCCTTTCTCTCTCCCTCTCCCTCCATCCCTCTCCCTTTCTCTCCCTCACCCTCTCTCTCCCTCTCTCTCTCTCTCAGTGGTGTAGAGGAGTTGTTCCCGCGGTATTCCCGTCTCCGTGCTGATTTTGACTCCGCCCCTTTTCACACTGTCTCTGAGCTGCAGGTGATCAGAGAGAGTCTGGAGAGAGAAAGAGCAAGACGCAAGGTAACACACACACACACACACACACACACACACACTCACTCACACCCACACACACACTTATGTGTTTGAATTACCGATGCAATTTATCTCTTTCCCCGTCTCTCTTTCCCCCTGTCTCTCTCTCTCTCTCTCTCTCTCTCCCCTTTCTCTCCCCTGTCTCTCTCTCTCCCTGTCTCTGTCTCCCCGTCTCTCTCTCTCCCCTTTCTCTCCCCTGTCTCTCTCTCTCTCCCCCTGTCTCTGTCTCCCCGTCTCTCTCTCTCCCCCTCTCCCCCGTCTCTCTCTCCCTGTCTCTCTCTCCCCCTGTCTCTCTCTCCCTGTCTCCCTGTCTCTCTCTCCCCGTCTGTCTGTAGCACTCGGAGCAGCAGCTCTTGGCAGTACAGAGTAAGGCGTTAGGGCTGCAGCAGCAGTTAGCGCTCGCCGTGTCCGCGGATCGTAAGAAGGACATCATGATCGAGCAACTCGATAAGGTTCACCCACCTGTCTTAGTGTCCTGTCTCGCTCTTAGTGTCCTGTCTCGCTCTTAGTGACCTGTCTCACTGTTAGTGTCCTGTCTCGCTCTTAGTGACCTGTCCTGTCTCGCTCTTAGTGACCTGTCTCGCTCTTAGTGTCCTGTCTCGCTCTTAGTGTCCTGTCTCGCTCTTAGTGACCTGTCCTGTCTCGCTCTTAGTGACCTGTCTCGCTCTTAGTGTCCTGTCTCGCTCTTAGTGACCTGTCCTGTCTCACTGTTAGTGTCCTGTCTCACTGTTAGTGTCCTGTCTCGCTCTTAGTGACCTGTCCTGTCTCGCTCTTAGTGACCTGTCTCACTGTTAGTGTCCTGTCTCACTGTTAGTGACCTGTCTCACTGTTAGTGTCCTGTCTCACTGTTAGTGACCTGTCTCACTGTTAGTGACCTGTCTCACTGTTAGTGTCCTGTCTCACTGTTAGTGACCTGTCTCTTTAATCAGAGATACACAGCAAACCTCTGTATCTCAGTCCACTTTATGCTAATGTGCTCTAGCTAACCTCACTCAGTAGTGTGGGTGTGTTTGGATGGTGTAGTGGGTGGAGGGTGAGGGTGGTGTTCTCTCCATCACTGTGAGTGTGTGGTGTAGTGGGTGGAGGGTGAGGG
>JAKKZK010000077.1:210158-223711 GCA_037577455.1 Pangasius macronema | reverse complement strand
ACACACACACAGGAGGAGAACGCTAACGCTACAGCTAAACTACGGGAACAGCACAGGTATACACACACACACACACAGGAGGAGAACGCTAACGCTACAGCTAAACTACGGGAACAGCACAGGTATATACACACACACACACACACACACACACACAGGAGGAGAACGCTAACGCTACAGCTAAACTACGGGAACAGCACAGGTATACACACACACACACACACACACACAGGAGGAGAACGCTAACGCTACACCTAAACTACGGGAACAGCACAGGTATACACACACACACACAGGAGGAGAACGGTAATGCTACAGGTAATCGCAGACACTCACAAAAAACCATCTTTCAGAAGTTCATGTTGCACACATTGACCTAGTGTGTGTGTGCGTGCGTGTGTGCGTGCGTGTGTGTGCAGAAAGCAGCTGCTGGACCTGAGTGCTCATCATGAGCGAGAGCTCTCTGTTCAGTCGGATGAGTTCAGAGCGCAGCTGAAGGAGAGAGACGACCAACAGCACCAGCTCACATTCAACTTCAACAACAAGTACGCATATCTCCTCCGAACCACACAGATATTAGTCGTTGCTATGACAACCTGTGACAGTTCGTAGCTGAGTACCGTAACTCCAGCCGAGCGAACGCAAGTCACTAAAACTACACACTGGAATAATTTTGTGATCCGGATGTTTGGAGCAGCTGTCCTGTGAGAGAGCTCTGAGGTTCTGCATGGCTTCACGTGCTACTGCCACATTACATTACTGTGTGTGTGTGTGTGTGTGTGTGTATGCAGGATGGCAGAGCTACAGGAGGAGCTGGTTTCCGTGGAGACCAGTAAGACGAGGTTGGAGACGCAGAGGGAGGAGCTTGTGTCTCGCCTGCAGGGAATGATGCGCTCCCATTGGGCAGAGGCTCTGAGACTGCTGACCAATCAGGAGCAGGTCTGTGAGAAACACAGCAATGAATTACAGTCTCACACACCACAGCTTAGCCCGCTGACATCACCCTGTGTGTGTGTGTGTGTCTGTGTGTGTGTGTGTGTGTGTGTGTGTGTGTGTGTGCGTGTGTTAGATTGAAGAGGTGTTGTCCAAACATCACTCATCCCCTCGAACTCAGGACTCCAGCATCTGCAGCACAGCACACACACTCTCTACAGGTACACACACACACACACACACATACTCTCTCTCTCTCTACAGGTACACACACAGATCTGAAATATTAGTATGATGAGTAATGTTACAGGTGTCTGTGGATAATGTGTGTGTGTTCCAGCTGCTCCTCAGGCGGTGGTCCTGCAGCTGTGCAGAGAGCGAGAGCGAGGGATCAGGGCACGAGCGGAGACGGACTTCAGCCTCTTACACCACAGTCACACCTTCAGTCCACTGGAGCCAGTGCTGGATGACACACACCTCACAGGTACAAACACACTCCTCACAGGTACACACACACACCTCAGAGGTACACACAGACACTCGACACTGAGGTATTACACTGGACTGTGTGTGTGTGTGTGTGGTGGAGGTGATGGTGATCTGTGGGACAGGCCTGTGGGAGGAGAGAGACAGACAGCAGACAGAGGAAGTGATGGAGGGAGAGAACAGACAGAGCGAGAGAGAGGAGGAGAGACGACTCGGTCTGGAGAGAATCTGACTCTCTTCCGCACTCAGGATGTGCACTGCGACAGGAACCAGTCTGACCTCCGAGTCAACAGACAACCCTTTCCCAACCCCAACCCCAACCCCAGCCTCAGACCGAATCAAGCACACACCTCCACTGACGTACGGGCCAATCAGAGCTCAGATAAGGGGGCGGGGCGATGTGATGTATCCAAGCAACTGTACAGTAGTACAGGGACCACAGAACAGACCCTCTCAGTCAAAGTGAGAGCTCCTCCCCCTGCGACCAACGTGTCGTCTTTGTGTGACGAGAGACAAAATGAACTGCAGTACTACATAGCAAAGGTGTGTACACTCTCTCTCTCACACACACACACACCTGTCTATCTCTGTTATTGCATGTAACACTGCACAGTATAAAATCTCTTACTTAGTAATTCATCTGCATTCACTGTTCTGTCTCTCAGCTGCTGGAGCGTTCTCCAGGTGAACCTCTGGAGGAACATCAGGTAGATCAAAGCAAGAACAGACCAGAAACACAGTCTTCTAACTCAGGTGTGTGTGTGGCGTTAGCGTCAGGGTACTCGCATCAAGGGCCAGGCAGCTTTAGTGTTTTTCAGTTTTGTCATTTTCAGAACACAGGTGTGTGTTTCAGGTGTGAGCTCTCAGGTGGAGCCGAAGCCGGAGCAGCTCGCTGACCACCTGCACCTGATGCTGCCCCCGACACACACCACGCAGCAACTGCAGCAGCTCCTTCACAGCTTTATTAGGTGTGTGTGCATGTGTATCTCTGTGTATATGGGGTGTGTGTAAAAGCACACTGTATAAAGAGAACTGTGTGTGTGTGTGTGTGTGTGTTAGGTCGGGGGAGACCGCTGCTGACCCGGTCCGAGTGAATCTGGACCGCAGACTTGCACAGCACGACAGGAGGGAGGTGAGACGAAGGGAAAGGAGAAGCTCGGGGGAACCTCCTGCTGTCCAGCGGGATTTAAATATAATAAAATTATATAATTATTATAAATTAAAATCATTCATGCAGATTATGAAAGGGTACAAAAAGGCAATTAAAAATACTTTTACTCCAGTTGAGGGAATTTTAACTGTATTGCACATTTTGATCTTTAAAATTTAGTGACATGTAAATTACTATTAAAACACTGAGAAGAATCGAATAAAGGCCTAAAGCAATAAAGTTAAATAATTAAAAGCAGATCAGATTAAAAAAACATCCTTAAACTGTGTGTGTGTGTGTGTGTGTGTGTGTTCAGCAGCGTCAGTCTGCAGCTCGCTCCACGCAGAACACGACCACACGAGGGCGCCGGACTGGACCCCAAGGTCAAAGGTCAGGGTCGAAAGTCAACGCTTGGAGATGAATGAACGCGCGTTTCTTCTGCGCGAGACGGAAAGTGGACTTTCTTCTAAATTGTTTTTTTTTTTGTACTAATTTATTATAATCAGATGTGTTTTATTAAAATCCTTGTTTTATAAACATCTGTGCCTGAGTTTTTCTTTTGAGTGTTTTATATTCATTCGTCTCCATTTTAATAAGCTCTAATTTTATTAGTTTATGGCCACAGTACTGCAGTAGAAGTGTGTCATCAGGCAGCTACAGGAGCGCTCGATAAAACCCAAAGCGTCTTTCTTCAGACCTTTTAATCGTGGTGAAGCAGCAAAACAGGATTTTTCCCTCCTCTGGTAGAAAAGGTCACGTGTTCACGGAGAATGTTTACAGTGAAGATATTATAAAAAGTAAAAACTAGGTTTAAGAGACAGTGTAATTTAGTTTTAAGGCAGTTTTTTTAATTAAACTAAATTAGCAGACTTTCAGTTTTGGGATTAAAGACAAACAAAAATAACGCAATAAAACTTTTACCGTGTTTCTCTTCCCCTGCAAGTGAAGGCCACAAGCTAATAAAAAACGTTACTCAGATCATGTTAACGCACACGACGGTAAGCTTCGCGTTTCAGTAACCTGAGATCTTCATGAGCTGACGGCTCCGAGTCGAACGACCCGATCTGAGGACAGCCTGACGCGAGGGGACTATATAAGGAAGCAGGTCACATGACAGGTAGTGTGTGACTTCCTTCCTTCCTTCCCCTCCCCCCCCCCCTCATTATTAGCCCCTCTTATTTAAGGTAGTGACTGAAGTTATTTTTCGATGCACTTAAACATAATTAACTCAGTAGTTAAGAAAATGTATTTTTTGAATCTTGCCAAGTGACAGATGTTTATATTTTCCAGTCTGACAGAGGTTCGTGCCGCGTGCCCTGCCGCGGACGTTTCGTACGTCCACCTCCACCACGGAGCGTCAGGATAACAGCTTCTCTCCGGCGTGAACGCGCTGGTGACTTTTGAGGTGACTTTGGACGGTAAATCGCTTCCCACACCGGGAGCAGTGATAGGGCTTCTCTCCCGTGTGGATGCGGTTGTGTGTTTTGAGAGAACTCGAGGTAGTGAAGCTCTTCCCACACTGGGAGCAGTGATAGGGCTTCTCTCCCGTGTGGACGCGCCGGTGACTTTGGAGATGACTTCGAACGGCGAAAGTCCTGCCGCACTCGGAGCAGTGATAGGGCTTCTCTCCCGTGTGGACGCGCCGGTGTATTCTGAGAGAAGTGCTGTCGCTAAACCTCTTGGCACACTCGGAGCAGCTGTACGGCTTCTCTCCGGTGTGAATGCGCTGCTGGTGCAGCTGGAGATTACCCTGCTGTGTGAAACTCTTTCCACACACCGAGCACCGATACGGTTTCTCTCCCGTGTGAACACGCTCGTGTATTTTCAGAGCGCCGGCGTCGATGAATCGTTTGTCGCAGTACGAGCACTGGTACGGCTTCTCTCCGGTGTGAGTGCGGTGATGTTTTCGAAGATGACCCTGCTGACTGAAGCCCATCTCGCACACGGAGCACTGGTACGGCTTCTCTCCGCTGTGAGTGCGCTGGTGGAGTTTAAGATGGCTTTCTCGAGTGAAGCTCTTGGCGCACTGCGAGCAGTGATGCGGCTTCTCTCCCGTGTGGACGCGCTGGTGTTTCTTGAGAGAATACTTGCTGCTGAAACTCTTGGAGCACTGCGAGCAGTGGTGCGGCTTCTCTCCGGTGTGGATGCGCTGGTGTTGCTGGAGACTAGTCTGGTAGCTGAAACTCTTCCCACACTGGGAGCAGTAATAAGGCTTGGCTCCCGTGTGAATGCGCTGGTGCATTCTGAGGCCACACTGCCGACTGAAACTCTTGCCGCACTCCGCGCAGTGATGGGGTTTGTCTCCGGTGTGAATGCGCCGGTGCAGCCGGAGAGTGCTCTGGTAGCTGAAACTCTTGCCGCACTGTGAGCAGTGATACGGTTTTTCTCCGGTGTGAATGCGCTGGTGCAGCAGAAGGGAGTTGTGGCGAGTGAAGCTCTTCCCGCACTCGGAGCAGTGGTGTGGCCGCTCTCCCGTGTGGACGCGCCGGTGTGTTTGGAGACCGCTGTTGTTGGTGAAGCTCCTCCCGCACTCGGAGCAGCTGTACGGCCGCTCTCCCGTGTGGATGCGCTGGTGGGTCCGGAGGTGGCTCTTCTGCGTAAAGCTCTTCCCACACTGCGAGCACTGATACGGTTTTTCTCCCGTGTGGACGCGCTGGTGTATTTCCAGATGACTCTGCTGAGTAAAACTCTTCCCACAATACGAGCACTGGCAGCTTTGTTTTTGAGATCTGTTAGCACCAGAGGACGTCTGTGGTCTGCTGTTTCTGCTCACGAGGTTCTCGTATTTAACCTCTCCTGCTTTAAGTAATCGCACATATTCCTCATGGTGGCATCCACGGACGTGTTTGTGGAGATAAACCTGAGCTGTAAAGGACAGTGGACACAACGAGCAGGAGAAGACTTGCAAGACGCTGCTGCTCACGTCTGCAGGAGGAAAAAAGGAGGGGGGCAAGAGCCATAATTATACAATGAGATACGATAACAATTTAAATTATATTTATATATTTAAAAAACTGAAAAATCATAACCATGTTCTTCTGAGGAAAAGAAAGCACTCTCTGCTGTCTGCGTCGCAATAAAACTAAAACTTGCGATATTCCGAAAATTTTGATATATTGTGCAGCTTTACTTTATACAGACGAGGATCTATAAGATCGCTTAACGATGGTGACATCATTTCCTGCGAGGACTGTTAGCTTACGGAACGTAAGATTGGAGCGATGCAGTTTTCTGTGTAACTTTTTTCGTTTTCCAGTTCAATTATTTAATAAATGATCTTAACAGAAGTTACTGGAAAGTTGAACGTTACTCGCGTTCAACGTACGCTCACAAAGAAATAAGAACAGGATCGAAGATAAGGACGGATTGCCGTTTCCTGACACAGATAGTCTTCACCTTTACATTTTTGCTCATTAGGAGGTTTCTTCTGGAATTCTCCACTCGGTCCGTTCACAGGGGAGACGTTCCTCACCGACGTCCTTCCACCCGACTTCATACGGCTCTCGGTCTCCACATCCTGGTCGAGCTAAACGTTACCAAACAACACAAACTGTTATTAGCAAACAAAGGCAACAAACAATCAGTTTTCTTTTTCATTCATGAAGCAAACTTGCAAATGTTTAACATCTAGGAGTTTTCAGCAAAACGCGGCAGTCAGGACGCACTGCTCGGTTCCACTGACTTCCTTTCTTTCGCAAGCGCATGTCAAATAGGTTTGCATTTCGCTGCATTCCAAAGCTCAAGTTTGCTGGACTCTGACCTGCGAATTCGTATCACGTGAAGACGTGTGAGCAACAGAAGATCGACACGTCACGTCTTCAGAAAATCCAAGATGGAGAAGCGCTGATTATAGCGGCGTCGCGTTTTATACAACAAGACTTTAAAAAATATAAAATCAACATCAGAAGAGAAGCTGGCTGGATTACGGCGTCACTGCCACAATCGATATTATTAAAATATTAATTTATTAAAATATTAATAACAACACGTCAGAATCCATGATGTGTGGTAGAGATCCGAAAAGATCTGATTCACGAGTCACTGGTTTTTGATCTGATTCAGAAGTGATTTTTGGAAAATTCAGAACGATTAGATTCGATTCACCGGACGACAAATCGATTCTCCTTCTTACTTTTTAAAATGTATTACGCCCAGTACTAAACTTCAAATGTATCTCGTGCAAGAAAAAGAACGACTTTAAAAGTAAACATTGCTAAAAGTTCCTGAACATATCAGCAAGCAGGAATACAAAGTGCAATTAAACCTGTCAGGAATTCCCAGAAGGTACGGACGGGCGGGGTCGGCGGTCGAGGCGTACGGACGGGCGGTCGAGGCGTACGGACGGGCGGGCGGTCGAGGCGTACGGACGGGCAGTCGAGGCGTACGGACCGGCAGGGTCGGCGGTCGATGCATCGAGAAAACGAGTGAATCGTAACGCCGCTGTTGTGTGGGGAAACACACTCAACGCCTTGGCGCGCGAGGTCATATCCGGGCTCTGATCCTGAGGGTGCGGCGCGAGCGGCCGCTGGGAGAAAGCGCTTTCCTGCTGAAGCTGTTGTTCACCTGCGGGCCGGCAGCAGCAGGAGTCCGTCCCCGGGACCGCCGTAAAGAGCGCCGTCTGCCTTCTGCGCTCATTGTACACGCGCCGGAAACTGATGAGGCTGGAAAAAAGAAATTAAGTTTCATCACAAACATTAATTTTATATTTATACCATGGTCTGTCCGAATACTCGATTCTGATTGGCTGGAAGGTGTGTGTTGAGTGCGCAGGTCGTTCCAGTCACTTTAATCGCCGTTCTAAATTAATGCGCTGCAACCGTAACCATGGCAACGGACAGTTATAACTAAACTCACAGCTTCGTTATTAGTAGAGACGCGGCACAGACCCAGGTGATTCTCACACACACACACACACACACACACTCACACTACACACACTCTCTCACACACACCCCTCTCTAATAACTATTAATCATCATCCATTCAAACAAACGTAATCTTATCGCACTGCTTTATCTCAAGCAAACATCAGTGACGGCTTTAACTCGTCAGGCTGGTGTAAGCGATGATCCACGGCGAGGTGCGCCTTACACGACTTTAACACGCGCTGCGGATCGTCCCGTACACACACACACACACACACACACACACACACACACACACACAGCAGCGTGGAAGTCTCAGGAACCACTGCACAGCAAAGACGCCTTCAAAAGTAATGAAATTATTAATATTTTTTTTTTACATTTTTACATTAAATAAAAAATACTACAAAGAGCAGTAAACAGTAATCAATGAAACAAAGTCGATGTTTAATGTGACGATCCTTCGCTTTAAATAAATAAGAGGATCTCAGGTGCAGTGTTATAAGGAACTGAGCTGTAAGTGTTACTGGGCATCTAATGTCTGGAATCTAAAATGTTTTTGTACTGAATCAATAATGCAGAAGTCAGAAAATAAACATCTACAACAAACGCTGCACTAAAATAAATAAATAAATAAAGGGTGCCAAGACTTTTGCACAGCACTGTGTGTGTATATAATAAAGCTGACAGCATTTGGGAGCTCTGCCTGATTAAAGATTACATATGTTTAGAACAAAATTAACTAACAGTCTAAACTAACTAATCAGTTAAATAGAAGTTAGTTTGTTAATCTAGCTAAACCAGCATCAGTTATCCCTAATCAATCACTAATCACTCACTAATTAATCCCTAATCTTCTCTCACTCCCTACCTAGTGCACTACCTAGTGCACAGTTCTCTTACTCCCTACCTAGTGCACTACTGCGCCTCGGGGCTGATTTGTGACGCAACCAAACACTGCAGCTTCATTTAAACTTACCTCAGGTTTTTAAGACGAACTCAAACAGCGAACTCCTCCAACAGAAAACACGATAACGAGCTTCTTCCTTTTATTCGCTCGAACTGTTGCTGTAAAAAAAAAAACTGTGAAATAGTTCTTCGTAAATGTGATTAACAAACGAATAGCTCTGTTAGCTAACAGCCTGAAGGAGCGCTCGCGCGGAAATCACATCCGGGTACTTCAGCGTTCACGCCCCTTTCTGAGGGAAAACAGTGGAACAGCAAGAAATATATTTACATTTGTATATAAACACCAGAGAAACATTATTCATAAACATATTGCGAACGTGTCTAAGGATTATTTCTACACTTGTTTAGCTCTAAATGGAAGACATTTAATGAGAAATAAGATACAACAGGGCTGAAAACTTACTGCTCTGGTGTCCACCATTTTACTGCAGATAAACACGAGAGATCACGTGACTGGAGTGTGCCGGTGTTTAATATCATGGATTTCTGATTGAAGCAGGTTTTCGGTGATAAAGTATTCAAGGTGTCGCAACACCACAATCTGCCAAAACAGCTTCACTGTGACATGGTACAAATTCTACAGAGCTGAGGATCTGAGGAAATGTGCAATATTTTATAAATTTTATTTCTTTTATTATTCCTAAGGTGTGTGTATATATATATATATATAACTTTTCTTTCTTTCTGCACTTTAACAGTCTGAGCTGCTGTGATAAGTGAATTTCCCCACTGTGGGATCAATAAAGTTTATCTTATCTTATCTGCACTTTAGCAGTGAAACTCTGATCTTCTAGAAGATATTGTGTATAACACACGCTGTCCCAGAAGCCTCCACACACGGTTCAGAAACTCCCTCTCTGAAAACCACGACTGAAATTACAAACACTAAAACTATTTCATTACTTTAAAGAATTTCCATTTTATCTAAGTATTAAAAAAATGCAGTTTCTCTAAATTAAGTGAATAAAGTCCTAAAATCTCACAGTATAATACACACTACAATTCAGACAAGATCTAGAAGTGCACTTGTGAGAGGCCACCACACAGAGACTCTAATTCACCTTCTAATATATTTATTAATTAATTTAATGTATGTACAACTCCCAAATTAAACACCTCAAGCACTTTTCAGCTGAACTTACCTCAGACACAATAAGCTTATAGTTTTAATTCATTCTGATCAAACAGTTGCTGTAAAAATCTGCCAGAAATATCTCTGTGTAGAAGCAATTAGTGACATCACACAGCAAAACCTGAGGTAAAATGATAAACCTGCGGTAAAATGCTAAACCTGAGCTAAATTGCTAAACCTGAGCTAAATTGCTAGAGGGAAAGAATAAATAAATAAAAAGTCCTTAATAAAGTCATTCACAGACACTAATATTATTCCCAGTTGATCCCCATGTTTTTGTACGCAGAGAAAGCTCCTATTGCTTTTTTTTCTGATTGTGCAATAGACTCAAAATAACATTTAAGCTCACATTTGAAGACCAAAAAGAGAGGTGTGCACTTTGAGAATTTACAGTTATGAATATGGTACATTTCTTTTTCATATTATGTAGAATCAAAAATTACATTTCTAGCAGTAAAAACAAAATTGGTGTTCACATAACACTGAATTACACAGAAAAAAACTGAGCTAAATTGCTAAGTTAACCCTGAGGTACAATGCTAAACCTGAAAGAAAATGCTAACCCTTAGGTAAAATGCTAACCCTGAGGTAAATTGCTAAACCTGAAGTAAATTGCTGAAGTGAGTGAACAGCATGAGGGCGGGAAAAGGCGGGGAAAAAACAAACCCTTGTTCTTCGTCTCTGGGTGAAAGGCACCTTGTCCTTACAGCTCAAAAGTTCACAGGGTGAATATATGTATTGTAATGAAGCAGTATTAAAATAATGCACTTATTTTGTACTGATGTAATTAATGTATGCAAAATGTGGGTCGCTGTGAAAGGCGTGAAAATAAATGAACATAAATGACATTGAAAATGATGTTTTAATGACAGCTCTGAACAATGACTGTAGATTTAGCTTGTGATGAACACGAGAAAATATTGCTTACTTTAATTGTACTATTATTTTTACAGTTAGTTGTTTAATATAATGTATAATGTACATAAACCCTGGTTCAATTTTGTTGCCTGTGAGATTATTAATGCCATGTAGACCTGACTGAGAGCTTTTTACTGAGATGATTAAACCAGTCAAACTAGTTTGAGAAAATCTCAGCAGTTTTGCTTTGTGACAAGACGAAAGAACATAAGAACTCAGTAAGTACGAGCTATAATACAAGACAACTGTGAGAGTTTTTAGTGAAGACAATTTACTAAATTAATGTAAAGTATCTGATGATAAGATTATGTTTTAATATTTAACATCCTGCACTTGTGTGTGTGTGTGTGTGTGTGTGTGTGTGTGTACAGTTTTGTACAGCTGTAATCTGTAGGAGGACAGACGACCTCCAAAATGAGTGTCTCTGGAAGACAGGACACAAAGAAAGATGAGAGGTGAAAAAAAAATATATAAATGCTAATATTATCAAAAAGTCTTTTACTGACCTTAACTACAGTTTTGAAAAGTCACTAAGTAAGAGAAGAGGTGAAAGGAATTCAGGAATAAGAATATACATAATAAACAGACGTATATGATAGTTGTGGGTGTTTCAGTCTGATCGAGGGTCAGTGATCAGAACCGAAACCCAGTTGTGTGTCTCTGAGGACTGACCAGATAATGGGAGATCCCGTAATGTTCAGAGGGAGACGGATTTAATGAAATAAAAGATAAAATTGATTTAAAGAATGTGACACTGAGGAATCAAGGAATCTCACGTGACATAACAAGACCAAACCATCCTTCTTGTCATAAACATCTTTTCATATAATGTAATTTCGCGTATTGTAATTCTTCACTGAGAATCCAGCGAGAATTAGGACGCAAGTGTGACATATTAAAACCTGGCCTGATAAAGGTTCTGACCCGGCCCACCAAATAAATTAGAATATGTGTTCTGAATTAAAATCCCAGAGCTAGTATATGCCTTTGCACTAGGGAGCAGAACGGGGCAATAAACTCAGGGCCATAAACTCTGACTTTAATTAACTAATTTTGGGAATTTTTACACTTAAATTAAGTGTAATGTGGCCTGTTAACTAAAAGGAGTTAACAATAAAATAATAATAAATAAAATTATATATCAACTTTAAACTATTTTGTCCCAGACTCAGAACAGACTCGCCGGAACCCGGACATTTTTTGGTGAAGACTGCCCATTCGATGGGACTTCCGATAAACTTCAGAGATGGAGACTGTTCTACTGATCTGAGGTCAGTATAGTTATTATATTTTAGGGCATTGTTCCTCACACAGCTCATTATGAAACAATTTATGAGCTGAAAAATTAAGCTGAGCTGAGGAAATTTCATACAGCGTGCATTTCATTTTAACTGCCCAAGAAGACAAACGAGGAAATAACGTATAACTTATAACATGCACCCTAATTAATTCACTTATTAACATCTGTTATTCATCTCTAAAAATATCAGGAAATTCTAAAATGCATTGCATGATTTTGCTGCCTTAAACCACAATAATGTTTTATTAGGGATTATCACAATAATGTAAGAATATGATATTGCTAAAAGTGTTTAAAAGAGTAAAATCAGTGTTTTGTTTGTCCACAGTACACCAAGGACAACTGAGAGCTTAAAAATCACCTGCAAAAAGCAGCTGGATTTAATATTCAAGGTGTGTATATATATATTTTTATATATTTTTAATAATAATAATATAATTTTGGAGTTTTATAGTTAATCAGACAGAATTACACTTTTATGGACATTAAATAATGTAATGTTAGAATGTTTACTTGATATTTTCTTAATCAGGATCTTGAGAACAAAGTAATCACTCTGTTGAAGAATGAATTAAGAAGGTTTAGGAAGCTCCTGAGTCCAGATTACGCAGCATGCACTGAGATGGAGGTGGAGGAAGAGGAGGTTCATCACAGTGTGAGAGAGGGAGCGCTGAAGATCACACTGCACATCCTGAAGAACATGAACCACACAGATCTCGCTAACACACTGCACAACAGTATGGAAACTGATTCATGCCAATATTCTCATGCTTTAACTTCACAGGGAGAATATTTACCTAATCTTGCACCATGGTACTGTTGAATTCTGGACTCTGATTGGTCAGAAGGTGTTGATTAATTTTCTATAACAGCGGCTCTGACAGTAGTGCAGCTGCAAATCACAGGTTTATATTAATGCGCTCGTTCTAATACATTATCATGTCTATAGTAACAGCTTCTTTGGAATGTACTCCAGATTTTCAAAAAATGATGGCTAATACTGTGGATCTTGTTCAAGTCAAGTCAAGTAGATCTTTGTTGTCATCACAGCCGTATATAGTGAGATGAATTAACGTGTCTCCTGGACCCAAGGTGAAAGACACATGTACCACCTACACAGTGCTGACAGGACATAAATAAAGGGCAACAGAAATAAGAAGAATGCAGGGAGGGGTAAATGGGGAAACAGTCGGGGTGAGTACACTGAGGCGCAGTAGAGCATAAATACTCCAATCACAAAAAAATACACTTAACAAAAAGACAATAAGACATTACAGTAAACACAGGGTCCAAAGCTGCACCTAGAATGAATTGTCAGTTGCAGAGCAGAAATGCTTGAAGAAACCTGAGATGAATGAGGTTTAAAGTGACAGTACAACCAGAGTGTCTGTGTGCTGTAAACAGTACAATGGGGCAGTAATTAAACATGTGCATCATTATTGATTTAAAGTGTCTGTGCAGTAGGGTAGAGGGAGTTACTTGGATCCCGGTGTAGAGAGGGGCAGCACCGTGTTCAGGAGTCTGACAGCCTGGGGTAGAACCTGTTACCCAGTGTGGCAGTCCTTGAGTAGATGTTGTTTATATGATAAGATATTTATCAGCACATTTTTCTGTTCTGTTAGAGTTTGGGCTGCTCCCTGTGTATCAGGACAAATTCAAATCCAAACTTGTGGAGAAGTGTAAAAGAATTAATGAAGGAATCTCACAGCATGGAAGCTCAGCTCTTCTGAATGAGATCTACACAGAGCTCTACATCACAGAGGGTTGGAGTGGAGACGTCAATAATGAGCATGAGGTGAG
>JAKKZK010000077.1:129931-148855 GCA_037577455.1 Pangasius macronema | reverse complement strand
TTGTTTCGTTTCACTATGTACTTGTATATGGATGAAATGACAATAAACTCCACTTTGACTTTGACTTTGACTTTGAATATTCGGCCAGAAAGAAGGCCAGTTTGAGTTGTTTTTCCCATCACGCTTTGGTGCTTTCGAGTTGAGCCATTGGCTCTGAGTTTCCCCCGATCAGTTTCACAAGCACTACAACACTCATTTAAACAATCCCGTGGAGTTAGCTTAGCGGCTAACATTATGGCTTGGGGTTCACAACCTCTCTGATTCGAGTCCTGCTCAGATTTTACGTGGAGCCTTTTTGGTCCGTCTCCGCACATGGTTCCATTCCACAACATATATTGTCCTACTGGACAAGCGGGCCCTGCATGACGCTCTTGTACATCCTATCGCCTGGCCTCATAACACCCCACTGTATATCATGTTTCCCAAAAATTCCAGATCTCTCCAAAATCAGGAAAAGCATGGATTGCCTTTCAGATTCCACAACATCAACACAAAATGATGCAATGTATCCTGAATAAAAACTGTCATTTTAATGTAAACTTGCAATGCTTGAGGTTTAATAGGAAAACTAACAATGAAACAGATTTATATGGTTTTTAGTTTATTTATGTGTTTGTAACAGGTTGAAAGAAAGAATGAGTTAAACTAAGTAAAACGTTTGCTGTAGGGGTTTAATGGACTAATGCTGTTAAAGGTCAGTATGTGATACTTACACTCAGCTGTCCTTAGTTTTGTTCTTACTTTTGGTCCATTTAGACTGCAACATTACATTCGTAATATATCTGTGAAATAACTTTTAATCTCCCCCTGACATGCTGATAAAAAAAAAGCTACACTGTTATCTGATTTTCTTTTACACACCTTTAGCATACACTGAAACACACACACACACACACATACACACACACACACACACACACACACACCCACACACACACACACATTTTGTGACAGACTTGTTTTTTGTTATTGTTTCTTTGTTTTTACATTTTAACAGCAGCTTCACCATGATATCATCCTGATATCATGAAGACTTCATCATGACCGCCTGAACTTTAGAATCAAACTGAGCATAGATAATTTTCGGACACACAAAAACAAACATATAGGGGCAGGGTGTGACGTACAGACGTGTTATCAGTGTAAAGCACACACACATTGACTGTCTTTTACACACCCACACACACCACTGTGAAGTAAAACAGTCAAAAGGCTGGTAAAGTTTTTTTTCTTTTCTTACTATATGTAGTGGAATAATCATCATATATAAGACACACAGATTGCATGCATACTTCTGAGTGAATTACTCTCACACATGAGCAGCTTTCTTCATCGCATATCCCTGTGTGTCTGACACCATCCTCACACTGTAACTTAGAGAAATATCTGCTGTATTGCCTCTGAAGGTAAGTTAAAATACACAAATTCTTCACTTATTCATCAGAGTTGTGTACAGTTAAATCTAATGGTAAAACGAGCGAACACAAATTTGACTAACATTTCTTTATTCATCAGTTTCATCTTTACATTTTCTATCTCAAAAAATTTCTGCATAGAGTGTGTGTAAATCTAAGTGTAACAATAAAAAATGCTCAATTTGCAGTTAAATCATCAAAATAAACAGTATTAGTGTCATCAATATATATAGCAAGTACAGTAAGTAAGTACAATATTTAATACAAATTAAAATCACAAATTAATAATCAGAATAGTGCACACAAACTTTTATCTGAAATACAAGTGATGAGGTTGCATGTTATTGTATAAATGTGAATTAGTGGCTCAAATGTGGATCACCACAGTAGTGTTTTAATTGCACACATAGGAGCAATTGTGTATAAGAGACACTGCAGCGCTGAGGACGTGGAAGTGTGGGGTGACTTGCAAGTCTCGTCAGGACATGGCTCTTTATTTACCATATCAAAGCTGCACCAGCTCAGGATTTAGGATGGGAACTTGACTCATCTATGTAAAAAAAACTTTAATTCACTCAATATCTAAAGTGAATAAAGAATTATATACATACTTGCAAATGAATTTTTGTAGAGCACTTTTAATGTGACACATTGTCTCAAAGCAGCTTTACAAAAATACAAATTTAGATCCCTAATGAGGAAGAAACCTTGAGAGGAACTCAATGGCTCAAAGCTTACATGCACATCAAATTAATTTTAAGTTCTATATTCGGGTTGCAACCATAGTCCAAATACAATGTTTATATGCGTCCAGGCATCCGAATATTCCTGTGTACATAGTTGTTGTAAGTATGCCTGTGTTACCATTCCTAAATACCTAGCCCACAGCTTAGCATGTGTTAGCACCCACAAATCTTTGCAGACTGAGCATGTGCACATATCTCCTTTCAGTGGATGTTATGAATAAGGAGTTTACGTGCAACAAATTTCTGATTAAAACAGGAATATTCCAATATTCCACACTAATCAGAATTTGGGTAATCAGAATGTTGTCTTAATCTGAATCAGGCAATCGGATTGCAGCGTTTAGATGACTCAATTCAATTCAGTTATATGTGTATAGCGCTTTTAACAATGGACATTGTCACAAAGCAGCTTTACAGAAATAAATGTATTAACAAAAAATATTTTATAAATATTTTAATTTATCACTGTGAATTTATCCCTAAAATACTAATTACTCAATACTAATTAGAATATCGCCAAATTCCGATTAATATCGGAGTATCGATGTGCATGTAAACGTAATCAATGAATCAGAAGGGAACCCATCTCTCCTGGGTGACACTGTATAGTGCAATTATAAATAATTAAAATATACAGGTGTAGAAGAGTAAAGATAAATAGTACTGAGTGTGTTCAAATGTGAGTCAAGTCTCTGATGAGTCTGACTCAGCATTACTCTAAGTCTGTTGCACGTGGCGCTTTGTGTTTGTGTGTTTTAATGTTCATTTTCTGACAATATTCGTCTTGTAATTCAAACAGTTTATGTGATGAACCACATCTCAGCAGCCAATACAGAGCAGGACTATAAAGAGGGGAGTGGAGTAATATCCCCATCAGTCTTTGACCATGACACGAACGTCACCCCGCCCCCTCCTGCCCCTCCCCCACCCCTGCCAGTTGGAAACATTCAAAGGAGGCAAAGAATTAGGAGTTTGTACTGGAAGCCAATTCCAGAAGAACGCATTCACCAGAGGGGGGCTCCCAACCTGTGGACACTTGCAAAGCATTCTGATAAAAATAAATTTCACATCGACATTAGGACTATCGAGGACCTGTTTGGACACAATGACAGAAACATAGTTGCCACAGCCAGCAGCAAGAAAAGCCGAATGTACAGCAGTTTGTCTGAGCAGAAGAAGGAGGTAGAGATTTCTGACTGGTCACTGATCACCTAACAAAAGCTAACTTCATTAACATTACTAATTTTATTAGTAATTACTGTGCCATGTACTGCTTTAATATCTGTGTGTGTGACTGTGACTGTAACTGACTGTGACTGAGTATAATAATAATAATAATAACAATAATAATAATAGTCATCGTCGTCATCATAATTAATTTACTTTGTGTTTTTGTGTGTGCTCAGATTAGCATCCTTGACCCTAAAAGGAGTATGAATGTAGCAATTTTCCTCAAATGCTTTAAAAAGTGAGTATTTTTAGGGTAGATAGATAGAGAGACAGACAGACATATATACCTACTTTATTCTTGTGTTTGTGTCTTTTTTCTAAGATCCATTCAGTCTGTCATTGATGACATTGTCCATGGAAACAGTGAGGAGTTTGGAGCAGAACGACTGAGAGAACTGAACAAACTACTGCCAGACACACATGAAGTGAAACACACACGGGCACACACATACAATAAAGAAGTAATAAGTTTAGAGCAGTATGAGTAACATAGCTGAATTGTAAATTTCATGTGTGTGTGTGTGTGTGTGTGTGTGTGTAAATCTGTGCTACAGGTGGAGAAGCTGCATTCATACAAAGGAGATAAAATTCACCTCAACACTGTGGACTCTTTTATGTACCAACTTACACTCTTACCGAGGTAAACATACACACACACACAATTCCAGTGTGTTTATTTCAGTGATTGTGTGTGAATTATATATTCTGTTTAACAAATATATTCACTAGTGGTTGCTGTGGAAAAAAACAGTGAGAGCAGACTCGTATTCAGGCGCTACTGTCCGTGGTGTTAAAATCTCCCAAACTTTGCTGTAGTCATTGCATCCTCCAGCTATCATTAAGCTATAAGGAGTTTCCACACCATGCTGCTATCTGAGTTAATCAACAATTTCTGCTCATCCACACTAGTTATCGATATGTCCATAGAGTAACATGATACACTATTTTATTATTTTTTACACATTTACTTCACCAATTTATTTACCTTCCTCGTTAACAGTGTGCTGTAAAGAGCATTAAAACTGGAAATGTAATGTGTAGCCTGTGTGTGGCTGTTGATAGAAATGAAGTGTGACTTGTTCCATGTGGCACAAATAAAACAGCATAATAGTGATATTACAATAAAATACAATGAGTCAATTACTTAATTGAATTACTGGTTGATGAAAAAATGTGACCCTAACCCAAAGTCATGCAACCCCTAATGTACGTAGTGTACTAGTGTGCTTCACTGATGTCATTAAGCAGTCATTAAAGTTTGTCAAATTGAAAATTAAAGTCTTCTGCACTAGAGAGCTACATGGGAATAAGCATTGGGATAGTACGTAATATCTGGTGTTAACGTTACAGTCCATCAACAAAGATCAAAATAAGAGGGTTCTTTTTTATTTTAAAAGTTTAAAATCATGTTTTTGTCATATTGTAATAAATTATGTGAACATCCTGTTCATTCAGGTGGCTAGGTTAACTAGCTTGCTAATATTAATGTTGGGTACAATTAACTGCTGTGCATGCCAACATTAACTAGAGATAATTTTGAGGCATATCTTTATGATATTTTTGCACAGAGGAAATTACACTGCACCGTTTGTTGTAAAATCTCCATTATTTATTGTTTAAATATTTTTTACAGAAAATCAAATAAGTACTTATTGATAAACAAATTTTACAACTACAATTTAGCAACAGGTTTTAAATATTTATAAATAGCATTGTGTTTACCACTTTGAGCTGGCATTGTTCGATGCATCAAGTTTTTGCACTTTTCACCAAGTGCATTCCTGTCATGAAGAAGGGAAGGGTCAGTGATCAATATGCACAGGCGACAGGCAGACCCACTACTGTGCAGACTCAGTGAAGATGATGACTTTCAATTGACCAAATTTGGACTTAAAAACTGCACAATGGGAGTCAATGGCACAATGTTGTCTACTCATATCTACAGTTATACAAAAATACACAATTTACCATGTGTGTATGTGTGTGTGGGTGTAGGTTTGAGCTGCGTGTAGAGGCCATGCTGTTGAAGGAGGAATTTTCTGCTTTATGCTCATCACTGAAAGAGGATGTGTTCATTATTCGCACTGCTATCAGAGGTGTTTCTCAGTCACTGTTTAATTTCCTCACTCTTTTCATTCTCTGATTTATCAAATCTCCCATTTATTTTTTCTAATATTTTCATTATATTTATTTTTTCTAAACATTTCAATATTTAGTTATTAAAGTACCAGCTGACATTCTAAGTTGACTTTGATTTTCAATTTGAAATATAGTGTTAAAAAATAAGGTATTTGAAAATACAATTTTATACTTATATTCATGTATCAAATATAAAATTAAAAAAAAATCCATATATCAAATGGATATTGATTAATGTTGTGTTGTTTTATGATGCACTGTTTCATTTTCTAGAGTTGTTGAGTTGTGTGGAGCTTCACTCAGTCCTTCACCTGGTGCTGGAAGCAGGAAACATCATAAACACTGTAAGATTCCTAATATCATCACTCTAATTTAATTTATCTCATTTTATTTTATAATTTTTTAACCCTTTTCTATTTGTTAATACAGATCAGTTGCATTTTTTACTGTGTGTGTGTGTGTGTGTGTGTGTGTGTGTGTGTGTGTGTGTGTGTGTGTGTGTGTGTGTGTTTTGCTCTCAGGGTGGTTACGGTGGAAATGCTGTGGGATTTAAACTCTCCTCTCTTCTCTCTCTGGCTGAAACCAAATCCAATAAACCAGGAATGAACCTGCTGCACTTTGTCGCTCTGGTGAATCAAAACCTGTGTGTGTGTGTGTGTGTGTGTGTGTGTGTGTGTGTGTGTGTGTGTGTGTGTGTGTGTCTGTCTGTCTGTCTGTCTTTATTTTTACTTTGTCACTGTGTTCTTCCATCTGCAGGAAGCCCAGAAGAAAGATGACCAGCTGCTCAAATTCCCTGAGAAGCTTCAGTATGTTGAGAGTGCAGCACGGTGAGGACGTCACTGCAGCAACAATGAATTAAAATATAAACTCTTATGAAAAATGGATCAACCCCTAACCATTGGTCAGGCTTTGTTTGCTTTTTTTTAAAAGACAAATATAATCTAAATTTAAAACTCTAATGATACTCACATTCAATTTCTGTTAACACAGTTAGCACTTTTTGACTCTACAGTTACAGAAGGGATTTATTTATAATCGCACTATCTGGTGTCACCCAGATGAGGATGGGTTCCCTTTGAGTCTTCCTCATGGCATCTCAGGGAGTTTTTCCTCAACACCATCACCTCTGACTCGCTCATTAGGGATAAATTTGAAATTTAAATTTAATATCCGTTTTCTGTAAAGCTACTTTGTGACAACTCCCATTGTTAAAAGTGCTATATAACATTCGTTTATATACATTTATTTTTTCTGTAATTTTAGCTTTTCATGAGTGATAGATGATAGTGATAGATGATAATTGGCCAATTTATCTTCATTGTGGAGTTTGTATTGTTACCTAGTTGTGATGATGTTGAGCTAGAGAACTCAAGATGGCCATTAGTTACTAACGAGAGATGTTGGTGTGTTTTCTCTGTAGTTTTCAATGGGTATAGTATGTCTACACACCCCTGTTAAAATAGCAGGTTTTTGAAGTACAAAAAAGAAACTAAAATAAATCATGTCCGATCTTTTACAACCTTTAATGTGAAATTGCAAAGTATACAAATAAAGTGAAAAATGATCAGAAACTTTTTAGGGCAAAAAAGAAAACTAAAAAACTTACAATAACCTGGCTGCATAAGTGTGCACACCCCTAAACTAATACTTTTTGAAGCACCATTTGATTTTACCACTCAGTCTTTTTGGGTAAGAGTCTATCAGCATTGCACATATTAACTTGGCAATATTTTCGTACTCTTTCTTGAAAAAACATTCTAGATCCATCAAATTGTAAGGGCATCTCCTGTGCACAGCCCACTTCTGGTCACCCCACAGATTTTTAGTTGGGTTCAGGTCTGGGCTCTGGCTAGGCCATTCAAAAACACTGATCTTCTTTTGGTTATGCCACTTCTTTGTTCATTTGGATGTATGCTTTGGGTCATTATTGTGCTGAATTCCTTTTCATCTTCAGTTTACTTGCAGATGCCTGAATGTTTGCCACCACTTTTGATACTGTTAATCACACTATACTGCTCTCCTGTCTTCGGTCTCAATTAAGTATCTGTGATACAGCTTTGGCCTGGTTCACATCATAGCTCACAAATAGGCAACATTCCTTATATAAGCTTCAGTACGTGCAAAAGTCAGCAGCCCAGTTACTGACTTTCACTTAAAAAAATCTGCCCATGTAACCCCAGTTCTGTATCCCCTTGCACTGGCTTCCCATAACTGCCTGCATTCAGTTTAAACTTCTCATTTTAACATATAAAGCACTGCACAGTTTTGCTCCTGTCTATCTTTCTGCACTTACATCCCTACCTACTGTCTCCCTCTCTCCATTTCTCTGATAGTGGTCTACTCTCTATTCCTCGCACATCCCTGTCTTCCATGGATGACTGTTCTTTTAGTGCTGCTGCTCCCAAATTCTTTGCCTCAGTACCTCTGTGAATGTTCAACTCTTTCATCATATAATTCTAAATTTAAGGCCCACTTATTCACACTACACTGCCATACCACCAGCCCTTGGTAAATCCTGAGTTCCACTTTCTTCTATCATTCCCTCTTCTATTTTTATTTTTAATTTACCTTTGTTTTTTTCTATTAGGCAAGTTATCTCGTTTTCCTTTATATTGGCTGTCATACCTATTATTTTCTTGTGTTTTCAAACTGTTTCTTTATATTGTATTTTATGTGTTTTCATTATGTTGTGTAAAGCGACCTTGGGTCTGAGAAAGGTCCTATATAAAATAAACATATTATTATTATTATTATTATTATTATTATTATTATTATTGGTTTTTGTAGCTATTCATGACTCCACCTTGATTAAAAAAAAAAACCCAGTTCTGACTAAAGACAAGGAGCAGTAAAGCATGATGCTGCCACCACCATGCTTCACCTTGGGCATGGTGTTATTTTGGTGATATGTCTTTTTTTGTGCCAAACTTTTGGAATTATGGAATTATTATAACTTTTGGACTTGGCCTCATCAGACCAAAACACATTTTGCCATATGGTTTGGGGTGATTTAGTTGGGCTTGGATTTTTTTTGTGAGAAAGGGCTTCAGTCTAGCCACCTACCCCACAGCCCAGACATGTGAAGAATACGAGAGATTGTTGTCACATGCAGAGAGTAATCAGTACATGTCAGATGTTTCTGCAACTTCTTTAATGTTGCCATAGGTCTCTTGGCAGACTCCCTGGTTAGTTTTTGTCTTGTCCTTTTATAAATTTTGGAGGGATGTCCTGTTCTTGGTGATGTCATTGTGGTGCTCCAGTTTCTCCACTTGAAGATAATGGCCTTCATGGTGTTCCATGCAAATGTTTTGGAAATTCTTTTATACCCCTCTTCTGGTCGATA
Organism: Pangasius macronema; assembly: GCA_037577455.1. Classification (NCBI taxonomy): domain Eukaryota; kingdom Metazoa; phylum Chordata; class Actinopteri; order Siluriformes; family Pangasiidae; genus Pangasius; species Pangasius macronema. Next base: position 139,982 of record JAKKZK010000077.1, on the reverse strand, counting down.
TCTCTCAACAAGTGAGATACCATGCATGCTTTGTAAGCTCTTTGCAGACCATGGCTTCAGCAGTTAGATGAAGACAATGTGAAGAAGATGTGAAGAAACTCCAACAGAAACAGCTGATCTTTATTTGGGATCAATCACAATAATTTCTTTGACAGCTGTATGATAATTACTTTTGAGCATGAGACTGAATGTGGTTGGATCCTTTGGAAACACAGCCACATCCCAAATTATAAAAGGGTGTGTATACTTATGCAACCAGGTTACTGTAAGTTTTTTATTTTTCCTATTTTTTCCCTAAAATGTTTGACTGTTTTTCACTTAATTTTTTATAAATTGTAATTTCACATTGAGGGTGGAAAAAGTTCTGACATGACTTATCTTAGTTCTTAATTTTTGTACCTGCGATTTTAACAGGGGTGTGTAGACTTTTTATATCCACTGTATATTTCAAACTTGGTAATATCAGGGGACAGCAAATGATCTGAGCCCTCTGCTCACCTGTTCTGGGACTTTTTATCCTCTGATGTGGGTTTTAGTTAGCATGTTAACAATCTGGTTTATGCCAAACTTTTTGACAGGCTCTAGAACAAAAAGAAGAGAAATACAAAAATACACACATCAGAAATGACCAGCCCTTATAGTTCTGTTCTCTACACTATATTTTACCTAGAAAACCAGACCTTATCCCCTGTAGCCTGATCCCTGAATTCTGATTACTACTAAATGCTAAACCTTCATTGCTACAAATCCTTAAACCCTAATTACTAATTTAATTTAAATGCTAATTACTATTGATCCTTAAACCCCAAATTTTCTGTGATTCTCTGATGGTCTGTATATTGTGTGATGCACAATACCAACCAGTAACAAACTACTGACATGCTGACATGCCTGAGCAGGTTCTGAAAACCACAATGCTGGAACCGTTGATAGCGGAACAGAAACTGATGAAAAAAACAAGTTCCAGTATTCTAATGCCAAAGGTTCCAGCACACCCCCTCACCAGTGCCTCTCTGCCCCCTCTGCACCCAGGGTGAGTGTGGACAGTTTGGATGTTGAGTTGGATAATCTGAACAGGCGAATAAAAAACTTACAGCAGAACGTCCAGACTGATACACAACTACTACAACAACTACACACCTTCCTACAGGTTTGTGTGTGTGTGTGTTTTGCAATCTGCGTATGTTTGTCTCTAGGAAGTCAGTATTTGCCCTTCTGTGTTGAAGATTTGTGTGTGTGTGTGTGTGTGTGTGTGTGTGTGTTGCAGTGTGCAGCTGTCTCTCTAAAGGAAGTCAGTGTCTGTCGTTCTCTGTTGAAGACTGAAGGTGATGAAATGATTGATTTCTTTTGTGAAGACAGAGAGACTTTCAAATTGGACGAGTGTTTCTACATTTTCTATCATTTCTGCTCCAAATTCACTAAAGCAGTACAGGTACACACACTCTCTTTCACACACATGAACTCACTCACTCACACACAGGCCTTCACACCCACTCACACTGACAAACACACACACACACACACATTTATTTATTCACACAAACATTCATGCACACAGACACACACATTATTTATTTTTCTCTGTGTAGGAGAATGTGGCGCATTCAATGAGGGCAGAGTCTCAGCTGAAACGATTGAAAGTTGGGGAGGAAAAAAGGCCTTCCTGGGCTGGACAACTTTGGGTGGGTGGAGTCTTGAGGTCCAGGTGCAGCAGTGAAATTGATGTTCGAGCAGCAGTGAAGTGGGAGGGGCTTATGGAGCTCCTTAATGCCCAACCCCCCAACTCCCACAATTTTCTGGGGGGGTTTGGCCTTCATCACCCACGGCAACGACTCAGTGGCAGCAACTTGAATATAAAAGACACACACTCACCATCGGACACACACTCACCATCAAACACACGCTCACCATCGGACACACAGTCACCATCGGACACACAGTCACCATCGGACACACAGTCACCATCGGACACATCAGAGACACAGTCACCATCAGACACACAGTCACCATCGGACACATCAGACACACAGTCACCATCGGACACACAGTCACCATCGGACACACACGCTCACTCAGCATGCATGGCTGTCCAGGTGGAAACACACACACGGATTCCTGGACTGCAAAACGTTCCCTTTAAAACTTTATTTCATGGTCACCATGGCAATGACCCCACTGAGATATCCACCAGCGATGTAACAAATGCTGAAGAGTTTCTACACCATGACTCTGACATCAAACAGCTAGATAGGAACAGACACATGGCAATGACCTCTGACCCTGCACAGGCAAGTTTAGAGTTTGACAGCAAGTTGGTTTTAAGGGTGGAGTCAGAGGTGGGATTAGGGGTGGAGCCAGATATAGGATTGAGGGTGGAGAAAGAGGTGGTATTGGGAGCAGACTCAGAAGTAGGACAGGGGGCGGGGTCAGATGTGATATTGGGGGTGGATTTAGATAAGGGTAGAACTTTAGATCTGATGAACAAACACTATGAGATACAGAATGAGGAAGGAATCAGCAACATGATTGTTAAACACCAGCTAATCATCTCTCCTGCTGCTGCTGAAACCTCAACTACTGCTTCCCTTAGCAGCCCATCAGAATTGAAAAACACCAAGAATTCAATTGAGTCCACCATTCAGGATTTAGACTGCAAAAACACCCACAATTTTTTAGCAGCTAAAGAAGGAGAGAAAAAGAGGATTCAGGCAGTAAATTCAGAAAATACCATATCACCAAATAATGCTACAAGTAAAAGTGTAAACTCATTAAGGAAAATGCCACTGAAAAAATCTATAGTTTCTCCTGAGCCCTCCTCCTCTTCGTCATCACCGAAACTCCGCCCACTTCATCCTGTACGAACTCTCACTCAAACTGAGAAACAAAGCATGAGGAAGGTTATTTCTGTTAACAGCACTAAGCCCCACCCCATCACGCACACTCAGAGTCTTAAAGTCCTGCCCCCAACAACAGCTACATCTGTGCACACAAGCCCCACCCCCAAGGTGTCATCCATTCAGAAATCATTGGTGAGGAAGCCGATGATTCCCCAGAAATCTGCACCCAAAGAGAAAATATGTAGATCTACACAGCGCACACTTGCCATGCCCACTCAGGAAAGTCACACCCATACCCAAAAAAACACACCCCACTTTGCTTGCAGCACCGTCGCCTCCACCACTCGCAGTGCTGTCACCGCCGGTAACACGTCTCTCAGTCAGAATTATGTGTCCACTACAAAAGCGTCTTCACCGAATCGCAGAGTGCCCCGCAGAGCGAGTGAACTGAGCTTGCCCAGTAGAACAGGAAGCACTGATCTGCCACTTCCTCGTGGCCATATAACAAATTTTAAGGTCAAACCAGTACGTCCGGCCTGGAGGTAGACAAGATTAAAATAGATTCATTTTTAATTAAACAAAATTAATCAACATTTAGCTAACTAAATAATTTCAAAATGTTTTTCTCTACTGGAACTAAAAATGGAGGACATTGTGTTTTGTATGTGTTGTAATGAGTACCATGAGAGTTTTGAGTTGTTTCATTCAGTAAGATTTGTCAATTTTGGACCATTTTTGACATGTTCATCAGGTTTATTAAGTTGAAGCATTTCACAGATATTTATTCACACACAGAGGCAATCTTTTCGTCAGTAATCATCCAGCACAAGTCATGAGGGGTCAATACTGCTTTAACATCCCATCTCACTGAACACATGAAATGATTGTATGGTTCATTTTGCTGAAGAGCAGTGCAGAAGAGAGTGAGACATGGACTCTGTCTATCCAGAGTGGAGCTCATTCAGGAGTCTTACAGACATGAGGCTGAAGATTAGGAACCTGATCTAATGCCTTTTGTGATTTGGTGGTGATAGGATGAGCATAAAGAATAGAACTACATTTTAAGACAACATCAACCTTAAAAACATTAACACTAATGCCAATGAAATACAAACTACAACTGATTCTTAAAGTCAGTAATCAAAACAATCATATATAATATAAAAAGCATGAATAAATATCTACACACTCACATGTGCCATTAATGTCTATAGTGTACATATTGTATTTTATATTTTATTTTATTATTGTATTTTATTTTCCTTTTTTTAATTACTTGTCTTGTTATGTTGGTTTCTCACACCATGGGTCTGAGGGAAATGAAATTTCAATCCTCTGTGTGTCCTGTACATATAGCAGAATTGACAATAAAGTTGACTTTGACTTAGACTTAGACTTTGACTGATCTTAGTGCTAGCTAATTCACATTCAAAGTGAATGAGTGTGTGTGTTTATTATTATCACACTGTGTATGCATGTGATTTACAGACAAAACGGTAATTTCGGGAGCAGTGATCATCGTTATATCGTCCATCTCTGTGGAAGTGAGCACAGTCTTCTCCTCCACCCAGACCATGTAAATGCCAGTTATCAGGCTGACCAGGCATCCATTCACTGTGTATATACACACACACACACACATAAACACACACACACACACACACACACACACACACACACACACAAAGTGATATGTAATTCTTAGATGAACTTTTAGAGGCATCTCACATATGAAGCATATTATAGTACATATATTTTTCCACATCTAGGTTGGTTAGTGTGTATGTGAGGCAGTGTGTGGATGAGGCAGTGTCTATTTTTGAGGCAGTGTGTGTAGTCAATGTATTAAGGTAAGCAATTAATTACAATTATTTAAATAATGTTTTAGAACATAAAAATCAAAGTAATGTTATTCGGTTATTACGGACTGCTGAGCCAAATGACCTGAGCCTGAATTCCCATCGCCAATACACACTGACCTAGTTAACCAAGTGAGAATTTCCCTTAAATAATGTACATACTCACTGAATAATGTCAGAATCCTGATAAATAACACACACTCTTACCGAATAATGCCGGAATCCCCATAACTAACACACAAAACACACACTCACCTCTTGTCTATATTGTACTGTGTTCCATCCAGCCACTCCCACACTCCCGTTCTCTCATCACTCAGACCAAGCCAGTAATAAAAAGGCCTGGTGTTCTTTATCACAAACTCCTACACACGCACACACACACACACACACACACACACACACACACACTCAGAGCTGACTTTATAAGATGTAGTTTATGACCATAAATACTGAAGTAATAACAGCTCACAGTCACATTGTGAATTGTTTTCCTTTATTACTTTGCATTATTATTGTTTTTGCTTATTATGATTGTTATTGTTGTGTCTGTCACTCTCACTGAAGCAGATCTCATAGTATCAGATCGACAATTATTTTAACAAAAGGAGTGATATTAGCATATTAGTATAGCATTTTGACAAGAAACACTGACCTTCTCCTCTTGGTTCTTCAGGATCAGCAGTTCTGCTTTCATGTTCACACACATATCTCGAGCTTCATTCCACGACTTTCCATAATCAGAAAAATAATAACAGTGTGAAAAGAAAAGCTGCCAATCCGACGGGCAACACTGATGTTGGGTGTCTACAAACACACACGCACACACACACACACACACACACACACACACACACACACACACACAGATGCACACACAATTCTTCATCTTAAAGCAGATTACTCAGCAATCACTGTGAATGATTCTGTAACTATAATTTTACTAGTAAATTTGTAGTGACTAGTGTGAGGAGTGTGTAGTGAGACATGTGTAGTTCCTAGTGTAAGGAGTGTGTAGTGACTAGTGTAAGGAGTGTGTAGTTATAAGTGTGAGGAGTGTGTAGTTATAAGTGTGAGGAGTGTGTAGTGACTAGTGTAAGGAGTGTGTAGTTATAAGTGTGAGGAGTGTGTAGTTCCTAGTGTAAGGAGTGTGTAGTTATAAGTGTGAGAAGTGTGTAGTTCCTAGTGTAAGGAGTGTGTAGTGACTAGTGTAAGGAGTGTGTAGTTATAAGTGTGAGGAGTGTGTAGTTATAAGTGTGAGGAGTGTGTAGTGACTAGTGTAAGGAGTGTGTAGTTATAAGTGTGAGGAGTGTGTAGTTCCTAGTGTAAGGAGTGTGTAGTTCTTATTGTAAGGAGTGTGTAGTTATAAGTGTGAGGAGTGTGTAGTTCCTAGTGTAAGAAGTGTGTAGATATGAAATAAATGTCTGTGTTTGTGTAAAAAGAGAGATGTTGAGGTGCACAGAAGGGTCCAGCCATTTCGTGCTCAACCATTTTGGCAATGGATCGGTTCGACTTGCAAGTATAATAAGAAACAAAAAATAAGATAAACCTGTTGAATAAGGCCCAGCTGCATACAAAGACTAATGTCTTTTCCACCATGTTTCTGCAGAGCTTTTCCTCCACCCATGACTGAGCTGGGTAGAGAGGCCCTGTTCACACCTGGCATTAACATGCACCCTGGGTAACAGGATCACAAGTAGACAGCTGAGATGCATTTCTGTTCACACCTAGCATTACGAATATGTCTCCAGTGGACACTTGTAAACGTATTTTACACATCGTTTCCGCTGAAGAAAGGCTGTCACGAAAATAAATGTCAGTCTTCTGCTGCATTTATTTTCAGACCGAAATGTCCTGCTAATCCTATCTCATGTACTTTTGCAGGCTTTTTCCAGTATTTTAATTTCATGGTCTGCTAACGAATCTTTATAAATGACTGACAGATGAGATGAATGAGGCAATTATTGTCAGAGAGTCGGACTTGTAACCCGAAGGTGAACGTGAAGGTGGTGGGTTCGAGTCTCAGGTGCAGCAGGGATTGTAGGTGGGGGAGTGAATGACCAGCGCTCTCTTCCACTCTCAATACCACAACTGAGGTGAGACCCTTGAGCAAGGCACCGAACCACCAACTGCTGGAGGCAGGAGGCGAAGAGGAAGGCAAAGAGGAGGTATATGGAGGTAATAAATGAGGATATGAAGCTAGTGGGTACAAGTGTTGAGGATGCAGAAGATAGGGATAGGTGGAGAGTGATGATTCGCTGTGGCGACCCCTGAAGGCAAAAGCCAAAAGAAGAAGAAGAAGAAGAAGAAGAAGAAGGGCTCTGGTGGAGACATCTATGGAACAGCCTTCCAATTAGTGTTCAGGACTCTTTAAGGATCTTTAAGTCTAGACAGAAAATATATTTGTTTAGTCAAGCCTTTTGTTAGCAGCTTTTCTCTTTGGTACAGGGGCAGGTCTGGAGGTTTCACAGGCATACACTGTTGTGGTGAACTGGGATGTGTCACAACAGTCCACTGAGGCGAGCATGGTGAAGAACCCAAGTGCAGCTTTATTTACAAAGTGGATAACAAAAAACNGAGGGCTATATATACACACCAAACAATCAAGGTAACAAACCAACCAGTGAGGAACAAGACACATGACATAATCAACCGATAAGAACAAGACACAAAGACAAGGGTAACACATGACCAGATCACATGAGGGGCAAGGAAGATATGGGAAGTGGAGTCCCAGAACAATAACATGAGTCCCAGGTGGGACTCTCCCCTCTAGTGGAGTTTGTGGGCACTCCAGCTGGTGATCGTGACAGGATGTTTGGATGCTGTGACTCTCTCTCTCTCTCTCTCTCTCTAGAGCTACATGTGTTACTCCTGCTGCCTGATGAGATGTGGGTGATCCTGACTCTATCTGTCCTCAGGACCTGCCTGATCCATCCCGTATAATGTCTAGTGTATAGAGTATAGGGTATGAAGTATAGTTTATAGTGCATAGAGTATAGGGTATGGGGTATAGTGTATAGTGCATAGAGTATAGGGTCTGGGGTATAGTGTATAGCGCATAAAGTATGGGGTATAGAGTAGAGTGTATGAAGCAGAGAGTATAATGTGTAGTGTACAGGGTATGGGGTATAGGGTACATGTTATAAGGTATAGTGTGTGAAGTATAGGATATAGTGTATAGTGTACAGGGTATAGGGTATAGGGTGGACTCTTTAGGGTATAATGTATAGTATATAGGGTAAATAGTATATGCAAGTATATGTGGTAGTGTTTAAGATTTAAATGTACAGATTTAGTGATGTGTGTTTTCACTCACTGTTTTGGAGTGTGTTGAAACGACATTTCAGATGAGTCACTGCTTCCTGTATGTTGTCTACCTGAGTGAAGACTAAAACACACACACACACACACACACACACACACACACACACACTTGAGAAAATATCTTATTATTGTATTAATAGGCTAGTTGTAAACTGCTTACAGTCTTCAGCCTGAGTTTGCAGACTGTTCAAACTGAGTCTCAGTCCATTAACACCCCGAACAACCTCAGTACCTAACACACACACACACACAAAATCATGTTACATAGATCAGCAGGATTATGTGTATGTGTGTGTGTGTGTGTATATGTGTATGTGTATGTGTATGTGTGTGTGTCTCACCGTGGTTCTCCAGCTGCTGTATCTTGTTGATGAGTGACACTAAAGACTGATTCAGATTCTTCATGTCACTTTCTACAGCTGCGAACCTACTGTCCACTTGTGCCTCTACACACACACACACACACACACATACACTGGTGTAAGCAAATGGTGGCTTGTTGGTGTGTGTGTGTGTGTGTGTGTGTGTGTGTGTGCGTGTGTCACTTACTGGTTAGAGAGATGGACATGATGATTGCGAGCAGCACAATTGCCAAAACAGTGAACACACACACACACCATCGAGAGCGACCAGGGGAAGCTGCAATCACATTGAAAGGGCCCTCTAAAACACACACACACACACACACACACACACACACACACACACACACACACACTGTAATGCCAGATAATGTGTTCACAGACACACACCCACACACACACACACACAGAGTAATGCCAGATAATGTGTTCACACACACACACACACACACCTTTCCTCCAGAAGGCAGTTGTGTCTCTGGTGTGGAAGTCATCATGCTCCTCATCATGTGTTGCTGAAGTGTCTCTCATTATTAGAACTACACAAAAAACACACACATGCCAAAGTTCAGCTAAACATTTAAATTCTATCAATAAACACAATCTCTTAATCAAAACTTTTGTTAAATAGCAACCGGTGAGAGACTGTAAAAATGTTTGTATGTGTACTACTAACCCTAGTACTACTACTACTACTACTACTACTACTAATAATAATAATAATAATAATAATAAAATCAAACACATAAATAATGTATGTATTAAATGAAATATGCAGTAAACAGTGTTTTTTCACAAAAGAAGCTCTAAAACATAAATCATAAAAAATCCCCACTTTCACACTGAAATACTGAACACCTTCACTTACCTCTACATGAGAATCAGATCTGCAGTGTGTGTGTGTGTGTGTGTGCCCTTGTATCTGTACTTTGAGCCGTGTGTGTGTGTGTGTGTGTGTGTGTGTGTGTGTGTGTGTGTGTGCCCTTTTATCTGTACTTTGAGCCATGTGTGTGTGTTTGCGCACAGCATATTTACTTTGTTAAAACAGTCACACAGTTAAAGATGTGCAAAATGAAATCAGAATCACCAGACCCCGGGCCTGAATTTGTAATGCTTTGAAAAGAAAACCTGTAAATATTATGTTTTAGAAAATGTGTTTAAAAAAATCAGGTTATAAAAATAAATGTTAAAATATTCAAGCTGTCAGAAATTCATGTTCTATTATTTACTGTAAAACCTTGTGTGTTTGTGCATAGGCTAAAGCATGACTAGATTTGCCAACAAAATCTTTTGTAATGATGCAATTAACAATAAAAATTAATTTTATTTTGTAGAAAGGAGATTACAAGAGATATGATTCTACCTGAATTTTTTTGTCAGTGTATATATGGAGGTTTACAGTATAGGTTTGCTGGAACAAACTGCTGCCCATGTGATCCATAGCTAGAGCTCAGTTTCACACATCCGGCCCGCGGCCTGGGACTGGCCTGATGGTTGCCCTAATCAGGATGTTTTTTCTGAACTGCTCGATTCAAATTTTGCACTTCATGAATTTTCAACCACTTGAATTATTTATTTATATGCAGTGAGGTCTGGAAGTATTTGGACAATGACAGAGTTTCTGTGATTTTGCCTTTATACACCACCACAATGGATTTGAAATAAA
>JAKKZK010000077.1:95895-112568 GCA_037577455.1 Pangasius macronema | reverse complement strand
TGGCCAGGCCAAGTGATTAGGACACCTGATTCTGATCATTTGGATGGGTGACCCAATACTTTTGGTAATATAGTGTAGTTAGTCTTGTTATGCATAAATTTACAGACACTCAACAGCACGACTAGGATATGAACGCTTTTCCGAATTTAAACTTTAAACTTCCAAAATTCTTGTGTAGATGTTTGTATGAACGATTTATAAATAAATCTGTTTGTATTCAGCTTGATAAATGAGGCCTATTGTGTGTTGTTCATGTTATATAAGTGATTAACTACAAAACATGATATTCAATGTGTGAAGTGTGTACATTGTTAGACTGTTAAACTTTTAATCAGCTTGCAGCACATAATTAGTCCAGTACTATGACACTACCAAGCAAAGTGTGTGTGTGTGTGTGTTTTTCAGGCTAAAGCTGTGATGAATTTTGTGGTTCGTTATCGTCCTGATGAACAACCTTCACTCCGCCCACATCACGACTCCTCAACTTTCACCATCAACATTGCCCTGAACAGCAAGGGGAAAGACTACGAGGTACACACACACACACACACACACATACACACACACACACACACACACTCCACTCCATAGGTACAGTACTGCAGTTCTGATAATACTTATTGTATGTGTGTGTGTGTGTTTCAGGGAGGGGGCTGCAGGTTCCTGCGTTATGACTGCAGAATTGAAGCTCCGAGAAAAGGCTGGTCTTTAATGCACCCAGGACGTTTAACACACTACCACGAGGGTCTGCCTACAACCAAGGGCACTCGATACATCATGGTCTCATTTGTAGACCCCTAACTGTGTGTGTGTGTGTGTGTGTGTGTGTGTGTGTGTGTGTGTGTGTGTGTGTGTTCACTGTGATTAAACAGAGGTGTCTCTTTTGGTATACTGAGGCTGTGTCTGTGTTTGCCTTGAAAACTCAATGGCAATAATTTTATAAAACCTTTTATTGATTACAAAATGAAAAATTTCCTTTTTTTTTTTTTTTTATGCAACATTTTTACCTCTCGTGGCCTTTTATTGTATACGAAGCCAAATAAAGTTTTTCAACTGTTGAATAGTTTTGTGTAAAACAGTTTGCTATCAGCTTTGTACAAAGTGCTTTAAATTATTTGATTATGTACATGATAAATAAAAGCTGAGTAAAGTGAGTTTTCTATCTTTTTTTTAACAAAGAGAAACGCGCATCCTTCACACAATAGCAGCTCAGTTAATGTGCCATGTTAACACCCCTGTGACAATATCATAGCCTGCTGTGTTAAAAAAATCTCTTCAGCAGAGCGTCTGTTGAAATGAGAGTCTGGTCCTCTGTTAAAGGACAGTTGATGGCATCCATGTTGGTGAAGTGAGTGTTCAGTCTCATTGTTCCCTCTGGCTTGATTTTAACACCTCCATGTCGTTAATTAAAGGGGTTCTCATGAACTCCAGTCTGAACTTCATGAACAGTCTTTGCTGTTTCTCTAAGCAAGATGTTTATACTCCAATGCCCAGCTTAAACATCTGCAAAGATAAATGTACAGTATGTGAGGTGTATGATGAGAGTGAGGAGTGTATAGCGAGTGGGTACAGTGTGTGTAGCGTGTAGTGCGCATGTGTAGTGAGCAATTAGAGTTTTTATTTGTTTATGGTTGGAGTTCTGTCTGCTCTGTTCTTCTGGACTTTGGAGCCATAAACAGGTGAATAATTAATGCATTGCTGTGTCAGTCAGCAGAATTGACGGTGTGTGCGTATGTGTGTGTGTGTTTGATTCTTGAGCGTTGAGCAGGATGGTCAGTTGGTATTGATCAGTGATCAAGAATCAGCAGGTATGTTAGCTCTTTTATCTTGGATAATTCTGAAATTCGCTTTGTTATTTAGGGTAATGGTCTCTAGAGTGAGTGGGTTCATGTGCTTGCTCTTTGTGTGGAGTGCATTTGGAGTGTGAAGGGTGTGTTTGGAGTGTGTGGGGGTTTGTAGTTTGTGGAGTGTGAAGTGCGATGGGTGTGTTTTGAGTAAGGGGTGAGTTTGGAGTATGAATGGTTTGATTAGAGTGTGTGCGGTGAGTATAAAGTGTTTGGGGTGTGTGGAGGGGGGGTTCAGTTCAATTCAGTTTTATTTATATAGCACTCTGAACAATGGGCATTGTCACAAAGAAGTTTTACAGAAATCTGGATATAGATTTAGATTTAGATCTCTAATGAGTGAGCCAGAGGTGACAGTGGTGAGGAAAAACGCCCAGAGATGATATGAAGAAGAAACCTTGTTGAGGAACCAGGCTCAAAAGGAACCCATCCTCATCTGGTTGCAACAGATTATAAATAAATCCCTTCTATAACTGTATATTATAGAGTACTATAATATTTTATTATAATATTATAATATTATCGAGTCAAGGAGTCGTAATCTCGAGCATGCCTCTATTCATTAAAACAAGGTGATAATGAAAGAGGTGTCAGAAGTTCACAGGCTTCATGAGAAAGATTCTGCTTGGCTGTAAAAACTGAGCAGTGAAACATGTCTTTTCATAGACACATTTTTATGTTTCATTTCATAACCGAGATGAAACCATTGATATAAGTTTTAAATATGATCGTGGAGACAGCAGCTACACTGCATTCGCCAGTACTGAAAGCCTGAGAAAAGTTGGGCTGTTCGCACAGAGCTGTGCAGCCGGTAACCTCAGGGGGTGACACGGCTGTGGTACAGCACCAACAGAGCGAAGATAGTCAGCAGGAGAGCACCAGGGGGGCCCAAGCTCTAGGCAAATGAGTCACAAAGCACTGACACAGTGGAACCTAAAATGGAAGACGTCAGTGCTGAACACAACAGTAATGCTAACAATGCTAAAACTGTAAACAACACTGGCATGAATGTTAATAATTGTATGGATGCTGAGTCTAAAGCTGGTGCAGGCGATAACGTAGGCGCTAAACCTGAGGTCACTGTGGGAGTGAGCAGTAGCGCTAGCAGTGATGGCCTTAATGTTGACACCAAGACTGTTAGTGATCCCACAAAGCTGCAGCAGAACACACAGAATTCGAGCAAAAGCAAAATAAAGTTGAGAAATTTTGCAATGATGAAGAAAAATTTGTTAGAGAAGAAAGTGAAAGGCAAGACTGCAGTACAGATGCTAAAGGAGACCAGTACACACGTATGGAGAAGGGCCAGATCTCCTCATATGAGGTGAGTGTAACAGATGACATGTATTCCATCACACAGATCAACCGGTTTGTAGAACAAACTAAAGGAAAAAGGAATGTTTCACTGTCGAGTTACTTCCCTGATAAGTCCAAGTTTGTGAAGTCAGCACAACATATCACCAAGAAAGAAGATCAATGGTCTCACCTAGGAGAAGATTCAGACTTGGAGATGGACATTTCCAAGTTACTTATGGACAGGACTCTGGTCTGGCACTCTTTCAGATTTTCTGGACTTCTCACTGTCTTCTTCACTGTTTCCACTCTACATCATGACTCAAGTGTACTCAGAGACTGTGGTACCATCCAGACATTTGCTGCAAACTTGTATAAGTTGGAGATATAAGACTGGATTGGCAGTGATTTCTGGACTTTTTAATTACATGGACTTGTAAAGTGTTCTGAGTGTGATTTGTAAATATAAAAAAAAAATTTTAAAATTGTCAGACTGATGCATTAAAGTCATCTTAAACACTCTCTCTCTCTCTCTCTCTCTCTCTCTCTCAGTGACTGTATGAATGTGATGGAAGAAATAAAGGTAAGTCAAATAATCTAATAGAATCATTATATATGAACAGGGGTGTGGGGGTGGCGTCTGTATGGTCAGATAAGGGGGTGTGGTTTATCTGTCCTACATAATAAGGAGCTTTATTGTTGTGCAGAATGCTTAAATAGCTCCTCCAACAGGTTTGTGATTTATCGGTTTTATTTAACAATGTTAACTTTATTGCCTATTTGTTTACACTCATGATGTTGATGGATTTCTCTGGGCTCTTCTACATAAATACTGTCACATTCACAACAGTTGTGTGTTAAGAGCTAATGCCATTCTGAAGCATAACAAGCATAGTATCCCTTTTCCATCCATAAGAGTAAACTACTTTTAAATATATTAAACATTTATACATTTATACCACAGAGAGGCTGAATTTGCGAATGTGATGGGTCAGAGGGTGTGCATTATATTTGTACAACAGCACAGACACTAGCTGTAACATGAACTATAGGTTTAAATTAAATGCACTCATTCCACCAAGTTATTGTTTCCATAGTAACAGCTCGTACACAGGGGCTTGTACGGTGAAAGCTCCAAATAATCTAAGACTAATAATAAACAGATTTTAACTCCAACTTGTCCAACTTGTTGTTTAACAAAGGAAAACAATTACTGATGTGGTGACTTTTTTTGTTAGGAAAAGTTTATTTATGTAACAGGGGAGGCCGGAGACATGGGAGAATGGGCCCAAATGCAGAGCTACTGCGTTACCAAAGCTCAGGTGACACAGTGGACAAAGAACTTAATGAAACTGAAAACACAACAAACTCTCTCAGATGAAGGGAAAGAGTGAACTCAAAAGTAGATTTTTTTTTCTCTCCAGGGAAGGAATTCAAAAACTCAAGAATGTAGCTAGGTTGACAAGGTGAGGCCAACCTGGTGCAGAAGAAAAGCTAGAGTACAGCTATAGGTTTCAAAATTACCGGCACCAGCTTAGTCTCAGTCTCATAAAGTAAGCTCAAGACTGAGCATGGAGTGAGTGGCAAGCTTCCCTTAAATAAAGCTAGGGACAGGTGAGAATGATCAAGAGTAATTAGCAGACAAACTGATCATGTCTCCCTCTGGTGGCCAGAGTCCACCTAGCAGGCAAGCCAGCTCCAGGCCTGGTCCTTACCATATACCGTTTATGGAAGGAGCCTCCAGTGTCAGGACTTTGTAACAGTCACAGTGCACCGTAAAATTTCTCAGCATGTGAAAGTGTTCCAGATGGAGGAGCTTACTCTTTCCAGTTTCTCTGTAAAGAGAGAGAGAGAGAGAGAGAGAGAGAGAGAGAGGGAATGATTGTTTATCACACTACAATATAAGAGATAACAGGAACTAATTTGTCTCTAAGACATTCCTTAATAAATTAAATACTGTAATTTTTGGCTAATCGCTGTGGTATAAAACAGAATAACACTCTACATCGTGCTGTTATATACCACTTTGGTGTGGATTATTTCCTGTATAACTGCATGGCCTGTCATATGTTATTCCTTACTTACTATATTTGTTTATTAAATTTGTATGTTTATAATTATTGTAATTATTTTCTTAAAAGTAAATAATGGCTGACATTGTGGTGTGGTTCATGTTGGGGTTGAGTTTAAGTCCTGGCTGACTTTAGGAGGCATGACTAAATATATTTATATTTTCTTTCTCAGTCTGCTCCTCCTCAGTCTCCACCCACAACTCCAACTTCAAAAGCACCAGCATCTCCAAACCAGGCCAGTAAGTGTGCGTGTTTGTGTGTGTGTGTGTGTGTGTGTGTGTGTGTGTGTGTGTGTGTGTGTGTGTGTGTGTGTGTGTGTGTGTGTTAATCACATGGCTCCCCTCCTGTCCTGCAGTGGGTTTGGGAAGTCCTGAGTTACTAAAGGAGTTGAAGCAGCCACACACACTGAAACCTGTTCACACACACACTGGTCTCACCACAGTGTTCTGTGGCCGTGGACGAACTGTGAGTTTCACTCACACTCACACTCACACTCTCTCTCTCACACACTCACACACACACACACACACACACACACACACACACACACACACTTACAAAGTGTACAGTAGCCACTGTCTTGTGTTTTTCTCTGTAGAATGCTGCACCAGCCAGCCAATCACAGACGCCACCTCCATCTGACTCCACCAATCAATACACAGCAAAGGAGCACCGACTGTCCAAAGGCACACAGAATTAAGGCTGTGATTGTTCTGCCCCTCTCCAGTCTGGAATTTGTAACATGGGCGTGTCCTGTTGAGTGTATTTAGAGATGGCACTGAGCACTGCATTCTGCAGACCTCGATCATAATAACACACCTGTATTGTGTGTGTGTTCTCACTATAGTGTAGTAACATCTGTGTATGTGTATGTTATGTTCCCTTAGCAAGATGTAGTGTGTGTTGCTTTTGTTAGGCTAATGTGCATAAATGAAAGTGTGTTCTGCTGTTATTGTTCAAATAAAATCTCATAAACTACATACAGTGTAAGGAGTCCATTTACTCTGTCTCTGTGTGTGTGTGTGTGTGTGTGTGTGTGTGTGTGTGTGTGTGTGTGTGAGAGAGAGAGAGAGAGAGAGAGAGAGAGAGAGAGAGTGCTTGATATTGATACATTGCACTGTAGTACAGAGGGCATTTAGATTAGCGTGATAGTCTTCACACATGGGAATGTGAAAAGGGGGAGAAACAGACAGTTCAGGTACACAGAGCGAGAACAATACAGTGTAAGGGAGTGTGTGTGTGTGTGTGTGTGTGTGTGTGTGTGTGTGTGTGTGTGTGTGTGTGATGATGAGATCACTGTTGCATCAGTACTTCCTGGTGGCAGCCACGTTGACTCTGCTTCTATTCCTCACTTCACTGTGGCTACGTGAGTACTCACACACACACACTTTTTGGTCGAGGGAGAGAGGCTGGTGAGGGAATGATTGTTTATCACACTATAATATAATACACACACACACACACAGTTTCACACATACACTCACACATACAAACACACATACATACATACACTCACACGCAACATGTACATGCATAAACACAACCACACTTCTCTCTCTGAATATTAACTTTTTCTGTGTGTGTGTGTGTGTGTTTTCTTGCACAGCTCAAGGAACAGTACAGGACTGTGAATCATCATGGCTCCCATGTCTTAGTGATCGAAACAGCAAGGTAGGGACACCCGTGCATGTAGTAATATAAATGTACCTGTGTGTATGTTGTTGTAGGTTATTGTATGTAACCCCCCTCCACCCCCCCACTCACAGGTACCTCCAGCAGTGGCTGCAGGAAGTGAATTTGGGACCCACACTGATAACATCATTATTAGGAGCGATGTCATTAACCCTAAACCTGTTATCGCACCTGAATGTCCTGGGCAGCATTTCCAGGTGTCCCATCTGCTGCTGTATTTAGACTCCGCCCTCGGCCCCACCTCCGATGTGCTGTTGGAACCTTACCTGCTCTGCTGGGAGGAGCTAATTAAGTAAGAGCTAGATAGTGTCACTTATTCCTTCCTTATTTGTCTAATTCCACACACTCACATTGGTTTTTTGCAGGTTTATGGAGGCTCTCGGGCCTCTGGTTGGTTTTTTCACCTACAAAGTTCAGGAGAAGATCACTCTAATTCGCCAGCTGGCTGAGGAGGATTCTGGAAAACACAAACTACTGACTCCGCCCCCCACCAACTCTGTACTTCTATCCCACAATCCCCACAGCCACACCTACCATTCTGTGCGTTCCATGTTGGATACTGAGCTTCAGCTGGGTGTGGTCAGCTTCGACAGACAGACGCCATCGGGCAGTCGTACTTTGCTCCGCCTCCATCGATCGTTGCTGTGGCTGCAGCTGTTGCTGATGAAGCTGTGGCTGGAGCCTGGGCACGTGCGGCGAAGCCTGGGTGAGGTGTGTGAGGAAGCATACAGTGAGGCGTTAGCCCCACATCACCCGTGGCTGCTACAGAGGTTGGCACGACTCGCCTTTAAGGCCATGCCTGAACACACTGTACTGCTCAACATGGTGTGTGTGAACACGCACATGGAGGCAGAACCAATCATTCGCACCATCGTCACGGCGATCAGTGAGGTGCGCCGCAGAACCCACAATGAGCTGGAGAAAAGAAACATGCTGAACTTACCTTAAAGGAACACCTGTCCAAAGACGAAAGGTACGCATCAGTGTGAAATGTGAATGACGCTAAATTGATTATTTTCTGTTTTTTAATTGTTGATAGAATTTTTTTTTCTGAATGAACATTATAGAACAAAATATTTTGTATTGTATTGCATGGTTTATTTTCTTCATATTTCCTCCATGCAGTGCCCCAACATCCCAATGACATGGTGTGTCCCTTTCAACAAAGGACCAAGGAACCAAGAAACACAGGAAACATTAACCAAGGCTAACTAAGAACACCTTTAGTCCTAATCTCTCAAATGTTAGCTAGCATGACAATAACTGTGACCCCTGATTCTAACTAGCTGAATGCTAATTGCTAGATGTCACCATGCAGACTGCCATGATAAATACAGGGTGTATGTAGTGGCAGATCAATTACAATGATGGTATTACACTTATTATTATGCTGTGATCTGTTTGAAATATCTGTTAGTGCTGTCACTCCCTGTTTCCTCTGTACCATGGGATCCCAATTCCAAAATTCACCTACAGGCTCGTTATGTATGCTGGAAAATGAAGTTTCAGATCTCATCTTTGTCTGTGTGAATACAGAGAACATAAAGTCACATTTTTCACTCAAAAGCCTTTAAGTTGTCCTGTCTGAGGTTTTTAGGAGAACTTTTTTGACTTTCTCAGAATTTCCCAAATTTCACACTGTGGGTGAGGAAGACAAGAGTGCAGGTTTTGTTGTGTTTAATGTTGTGTTTGTATGTGTGATTGTGTTTGATGTTGTGTTTGGGTGTGTGATTGAGTTGTGAATACGTCTGCATTGTGTGTGTGCGTCTGTCTGTGTGTGCATATGGGTGTGTCTGTGTGTGTGTATATGTGTGTGTGCGTCTGTCTGTGTGTGCATATGGGTGTGTGTGTGTGTGTGTGTGTATGTGTGTGTGTCTGTCTGTGTGTGCATATAGGTGTGTGTGTGCATATGTGTGTGTGTGTGTGTGTATGTGCAGTGGAAAACACTCTGAAAAAGTCATTTTTTCAAACACAAATTTATTTCATACATTTCTTGTTTCATTATAATAATAACAATTTATACAATGTTTCAGCTTAGGCCACAAACAGACAGATCGATAGACAAACAAACAAGTAAGTAAGTAAATAAATAAATAAATAAATAAATAGACAAATAAATAAATAAATAACTGTGATATTTCAGGATCATCAGCAGGAGAAGCAGTGACTTTACACAAGTACATTCTTACTATGACCAACACACACACACTCACACACACACACACACACACACACACACACACACACACTAAACTTCCAGATTGTGCTGATGAAAGATGGACGATTTGAGCAGTGGGTTGTGTGGATTACCTTAACAACTTTAAAACAAACAAACAAATAAATAAATTAGCATACAGCACACATGATTTAAAGGTCAAATGGAGCAAAAATTAGACCAGAAACAGAATTTATGACACACAAACAGACCACCTGCAGCTTCAGCTGCTAATCCTGCTATGCTAACAGTGCTAAATAAGTAAGTCCCGTAAGGGCAAATGCTAAATGCTGTAAATGCAAATGTAGTAAGTACTGTTCTAACTAAGCTTATGCTAAAAAATGTTACATGCTAACTTTCTGTGTGCTAACTGACACTGCCTAAACAGCAAGTGCTTCTGTGATAAAACATCTAAATGCTAATTTGCACAACAAAATAGTAACCAGTGATCTTAAGAGACAGTTTGATAGCTTTCTATGCTAACATTTAAAATGCTAATATTAAAATAATTACTTAGTATTTCAACAAACACTAACAAGCAAACAGCAGAAAAAAAAATCTTTCATTGATGTATTTCAATCAGTATTGGCGAATTCACACACACACACACACACACACACACACACACACACACACACACACACACACACACTATTGCTTAGGGGACATGTAGAGTGTACGTTTGACCCCTTATCTCTGATGTGCATGTTATCTAATGCTCTGTAAGATGGTGGATTCTACAGCATGAAGCTTATTGGCTGTTGAGTGGAAATGAAATGTTACACTGTGTTTGTGTCGCTTACTATTAAGTACTAAACATCAACACTAAAACAGCAAAGATCAACAAACCAATAAAAACTATTAATAATGATGAATATGTGATTGTTATTTTAAAACACAGAAATGAGAGACAGACAGAGATAGAGAGAGACAGAGACAGTGAAAGACAGAGACAGACACAGATAGAGAGACAGACACAGAGAGAGAGACAGTGAGAGAGACAGAGAGATAGAGAGAGACAGAGACAGTGAAAGAGAGAGACAGACACAGATAGAGAGACAGACACAGATAGAGAGACAGTGAGAGAGACAGAGATAGAGAGAGACAGAGACAGATAGAGAGACAGACACACAGATAGAGAGACAGTGAGAGAGACAGAGAGATAGAGAGAGACAGTGAGAGAGACAGAGAGATAGAGACAGACAGACAGATAGACAGTGAGAGAGACAGAGAGATAGAGAGAGACAGACAGATAGAGAGACAGACACACAGATAGAGAGACAGTGAGAGAGACTGAGAGAAAGACAATGAGAGACAGACAGACAGATAGAGAGAGAGAGAGAGACAGATAATGATTATGAATCAGGACAGTGAGTGATAGAGCTTCTGTACTGCCTGTAACACTGTTACTGCGATGTGTCAATTAGAATTAGCACTAACGGGATAAACGGGGCACTGAAGTGAAACAAACTCTGATAAAAATAAAATCAATTTCATTAATGTGACTTCCACAAACACACACACACACACACACACACACACACACACACACACACACACACACACACACACACGTCTCTTCTCTGTAGCGTCACTGCTGATATTCAGACTTAAACTGTGATCATTGATTAGTGATTGATATGTGCAGCTTCAGCATCTTTATATGTGTATAATCTAAATACATGTTGTTTACACACATACACATCATTTAGGCCACAACCACTCAACTGCAGTAGCCCCTCCCACCCCAGCATAACTCTTTATGCCCAGCCTGAAAGCCTCAAACTGATCTGTTTAGCTGTATTTTTTTTTCTTTCAATTCTGGAATGATTTAAACGACATGCATAATTATTGAAACGCACAAACACATAGACATGCAAACACACACACACACACACACACACACACACACACACACACACACACACACACATGAATGTTCTCCCTGTTAATGACAAAGTCAGACTGCAAATCCATCACATCCTCAAACTGGAAGTAAACATCATGTAATCTGTTAGGGACTCGCTGACTAACTGAAAACTCTGTGTGTGTGTGTGTGTGTGTGTGTGTGTGTGTATGTGTGTGTGTGAGAGTGAGTGTGTGAGAGAGAGTGAGTGTGTGTGTGTGCATCTAGTCTGAGTTGATGCGCAGTTTAAAGGACACTCGGCCAGCGAACTTGTCACGCTCACTGAACTCTGTGATTGTGTTGGAGTTGATTTTACACTCGATGTTCACATCAGTGTCCAGAGTTACGTTCATAAACTTCACTGCTACCAGAGGTTGAGTGTAGTTCACCTGGACACACACATGCATGACTATTTTCTCTGTCACAGCTGTATAACAGTCGTTTATAACAGACGTGTATAATGATGTAATTAAAATTACTTAAATTAAACCTATTAATAATCAATTAAAATGTATAGCTACATTTCAATATTAATATTAACTCATAGCAAAGGTTAGGACAAACAATTGAAATTAAACATTAAAATTTGGAAATGCACACACACACACACATACACACACACACTCGCTCACTCACCTGGGCACGCTGGCCATAGTATGGATAATACATCAAATTAAATGTCCCATTAGGAGGAAAATAAGTGACACGAGCAAGAACACTGTCCTCCTTCTACAGAGAGACAGAAGTTGTGATGAACGTGTGTTGTGTAGTTTATAATGTATAAATGTGTTTGGATTACAATTCACTTTAACACACAAACACACTCTCTCACTCTCACACAGGAGTTTATGAAGGGGGTAATAAGTACAGTCACATGTGGGTGTGTGTGTGTGTCTTGCCTTTGCTCCGCAGGTGATATATGGAGACTGGCCATCTTTCCCTGGTAACATCCCAATAACCTAAAGAAAGGTCAAAGGTCAAAACAACTCCAAATGTAATTAACTGTTGTTAGTATGTGTGAATGAGTGTATTGGATCTCTAAGCTGTGATTGGTCATTAGTGATGTCTGTGCTGTGATGGGTCATTAGTGATACATAAGCTGTGATTAGTCTTTACAGTTATCTGCACTGTAATTGGTCATTAGTGATGTCTGAACTGTGATTGGTCATTAGTGATGTCTGAACTGTGATGGGTCATTAGTGATATATAAGCTGTGATTAGTCTTTACTGTTATCTGCACTGTGATTGGTCATTAGTGATGTCTGCACTGTGATTGGTCATTAGTGATATATAAGCTGTGATTAGTCTTTACTGTTATCTGCACTGTGATTGGTCATTAGTGATGTCTGCACTGTGATTGGTCATTAGTGATATATAAGCTGTGATTAGTAATTACTGTTATCTGCACTGTAACTAGTCATTAGTGATGTCTGAGCTGTGATTGGTCATTAGTGACATATAAGCTGTGATTAGTCTTTACTGTTATCTGCACTGTGGTTGGGCATTAGTCATGTCTGAACTGTGATTGGTCATCAGTGATGTCTGTGCTGTGATTGGTCATTAGTGATATATAAGCTGTGATTAGTCTTTACTGTTATCTGCACTGTGATTGGGCATTAGTGATATATAAGCTGTGATTAGTCTTTACTGTTATCTGCACTGTGATTGGTCATTAGTGATGCCCGCACTGTGATTGGTCATTAGTGATGTCCGCACTGTGATTGGTCATTAGTGATATATAAGCTGTGATTAGTCATTACTGTTATCTGCACTGTCACTGGTCATTAGTGATGTCTGAACTGTGATTGGTCATTAGTGACATATAAGCTGTGATCGGTCATTAATTATATATGAGCTATAATTGGTCATTACTGTTATCTGCACTGTGACTGGTCATTAGTGATGTCTGAACTGTTATTGGTCATCAGTGACGTCTGCGCTGTGATTGGTCATTAGTGATATATAAGCTGTGATTAGTCTTTACTGTTATCTGCACTGTGATTGGGCATTAGTGATGTCTGAACTGTGATTGGTCATTAGTGAAATATTAGCTGTGATTAGTTTTTACTGTTATCTGCACTGCGATTGGTCATTAGTGATGTCTGAACTGTGATTAGTCTTTACTGTTATCTGCACTGTGACTGGTCATTAGTGATGTCTGAGCTGTGATTGGTCATTAGTGATATATGAGCTATGACTGGTCATTACTGTTTTCTGCCTGTGATTGGTCATTAATGATATATGAGCTATGAGTGGTCATTACTGTTATCTGCATGTGATTGGTCATTAGTGATGTCTGAGCTGTGATTGGTCATTGGTGATATATAAGTTGTGATTAGTCATTACTGTTATCTGCCTTTGATTGGTCATTAGTGATGTCTGTGCTTTAATTGATCATTAGTTGCTAAGAACAGTTTGCACTCCAGTCTCCATCAATGAACAGTTAATAACTTCGGTTTGATACAATAGACTTAAAAATTAAAATTCTAATTAAATCAGAAATAACTCTGATGCTCATACTCACATTCCTGTTAAAACAAGTAGCACTTTTGACTCTACAGTATTCAGTTATAGAAGAGTAAAGATTTATAATCGCACTATCCGGTGTCACCCAGATGAGGATGGTTCCCTTTTGAGTCTGGCTCCTCTCAAAGTGTCTTCCTCATATCGTCTCAGGGAGTTTTTCCTCACCACCATCACCTCTGACATTAGAGATAAATTTTTAAATTTATATCCGGATTTATATAGCTGCTTTGTGACACTGACCATTATAAAAAAAAATCTAGAAATAAAATTTAATTGATTCAAAATTGAATTAGTGATATCTGTGCTGTGATTGGTCATTAGTGATGTTTTAACTGTGATTGGTCATTAGCGATCTGCTCATGATCCAAAATATATGAGCTCATGGGTGAAGCATGGTGGAGGTAGTGTCATGGCTTGGGCTTGCATGGCTGCTCCTGGAACAGACTCACTAATCTTTACTGATGATGGAGCTCATGATGGTGGCAGCAGAATAAATTCAGAAACCTACAGAAACATTCTGTCTGACAATTTACAGAGACATGCATCCAATCTAATTGGGAGGAACTTCATCATGCAGCAAGACAACGACCCACAACACACTGCAACACAACAAAGCACTTCATCAGGGGAAAAGTGCAAGGTTTTAGATTGGATAAGTCCATCAGCAGACCTTCACCCAACTGAGCAGCATTTCACCTCCTGAAGAGGAGAGTGAAGGGAGAAACCCCCCAAAGCTAACAACTGAAAAAAGCTGTGCGACAAGCCTGGAAAAGCTTCACAGAAGAAGAATGCAGCAGTTTGGTGATGTCAGCAGGCTTGATGCAGTTATTGCAAGCAAGAAATATGCTACAAAATATTAAGTGTTACTTACTTTAATTTACTTTAAGACTATCTGTTCTAATACTTGTGTTCACTTAAAAATTGGGTGTTCGGACACCAAAGGTACCAAATTCTAAGTGGTTTAACACATCTCGATGTAAATATTAGGAAATGAAAGCTGAAATTCTGATCTGTCATCTCATATTCATCTTTTGATCTCAAACCCAAATGTCTTCAGTGTAGAGCAAAAAAACCAGAACTGGCCTTGCTGTTCCAGTACTTTTGGAGGGGACTGTGTGTGAGCTGTGATTGGTCATTAATGATATATGAGCTGTGATTGGTCAGTAGTCATGTCTGTGCTGTGATTGGTCATTAGTCATGTCTGTGCTGTGATTGGTCATTAATGATATATTAGTTGTGATTGGTCATTAATGATATATTAGATGTGATTAGTCATTAATGATATACGAACTGTGATTGGCCAGTACCCGGTTCAATTTGATGAGCACACAGGGTTTTCCATCACTGTAACCATAGGTTCGGTCAACAAGTCCCGAACATTCCTCGAGCATGGTGCGGTTAAACTGACACGCCCTTTTTGGGTTATTACGCACATTACCGCTGTCCTCTTGAAAATAATACTGATCCGGAGCACACGCATCATTATTCAGCACCTGCTGAGAGTTATTATAAGCTGGAGACAGGTAGAGAGAGAGGGAGACAGTGAGAGACACAGAGAGCAATAGAGAAAAAGAGACATAGAGAGACAAAGAGGTTGTTTCACAGTTTTTTTTCTATAATTTCATTTCTCACTCACACCCACTGACCCGCACTCACCACACACACACACACACACACACACACACACACACGTACTTACGGGTGAGGAAGATGTTGAGTGCCTGGACATATTTGTCCCAGCTCTCAGTCTTTTTTATATTATACTTGATCTCCAATTCTTCACCTTTAGGTCTGATCATTAACCCTACACACACACACACACACACACACACACACACACACATAAGGGTACACTGTGTACTGGTATTACAATAAAATGCAATGTGCGTATATGTGTTCCTGTGGGTTGTGTTTTGTGTGTACCTGGTGTTGCGAGTCGATCCTGCCAGGTTGGTGTGTAATCATCGAGTGTAAGCAGCATAACGTACATGGTGAGGCAGAACATTCCAGCAAGAAACGTGTAGAAGACCACATAGAAGAGAAGAATCAAACCTACACATACAGACACACACAGAAGAAATACAAGAAAGACATCAGTGGTGAACATGTAATAAAGTAAGGTTCGGAGCATCTGGAGTCTCAGTGCACCGTCCCTCTCAGAGGACTGAGCACTGTGCTCCTGTCACTCTCTCTCTCACTGAGATAGAGTCACTGATCTCACAGCAGACATGTTCCTGTGTTTCCGAATTCCTGATCCAGTGTTCCTGTTCATGTGCTCTTTATCATGTTTCAGCCCCTGACATTTACATGAATGAAATGTATGTATGTATAGAAGAAGTTCAAAAACATGAGTGAGGGTGCCCTCTATTGGTCTAAGGGGAGATTGTCCATGGTGGATGTGACATAGCACCCTTAAGGCATGGCACCTGAAGCACCCAAAACTCAGGAGGGGCTGGATCCCTGGGAAGAGCAACATCCATATTGGTGCCAGAGGCAGAAGCGACGACAACAGTGAGGCCAAAGGTGGAAGTGACATCCTCCGCAATGTCAGGAGGCAGAGTGGCATCCTCAGCCAAGCAGGGAAGTGAAGCAATGTCCTCTGCCGAGCATGTCGGAGGAGCAATGTCCTCAGCTGAGCACAGAGGCAGAGCGCTGTCCTAAGGAGAGCAGAGCGGCGCTGCGACATCCTCAGTGGATCAAGATGGTGGAGTGATGTCCTTAGTGGGACAGGGTGGGGGAGCTGATTCCATCTGGTGCAGACCATCTTAAGCTGCCACTCCTGCTCCAAGAAAAGGAGGTTCAGTGCTGTCTCAAGTCATTCCCATTAAGCCTGCTACACTGGTGTTAAGGCTTGGGATTCTGTAACGAATCCAGGGAGGTGGATACAAGTGCATTATTGTTGAAAAAGTCATATTTGGAAATCTAAAATATTTTGTAATGACTCAATACTGCAGTCATAAAATAAGTGATAACCTCTAAAATTAAACAATCTATGACAAAATTTGTATTAATTCAATTCAATTTTATTTGTATAGCGCTTTTAACAATGGTCATTGTCTCAAAGCAGCTTTACAGAACATAAGAAACAGAAAAACATGCAAACAAACAAAACATGCAACAGTCCTAGA